>UXGD01006845.1:0-11875 GCA_900474315.1 Torymus auratus
GCGTAACTCCAATATGATCAAGAATTTCAAGACAAGACAATAATACTTTTCATATTGACTGGCAAGACCAAGACAAGGGAGAAATTTTCAAGAATTTCCAAGAGCGAGACAATAATTACAGAAATATTGTATATTGTCTTGCTCTCGTGCAGCTCTAGCTAATATTGCAGTTTGTATTACTTGATAACGTTTTGTCTTTTGGGCAAAAAGGTCTTTATATGGCAATGTTTTCATATTATTTATTTTGTATTTATCTGTTATAATTTAATTAGTTTTAACTAAATTCATCATAAATGTAAAACATGACATGCAGTTACTTTACGCAAATACGGGAATAAAGTAAGAGCGAATCAGGCGCTACTTTTTCCCCGCTTTTCAGGCAATAAAGTGGCCATTATGCGGTGGGGATGGGAAGGAAAAAATTTATATTAAAAAATATCAATATTTGATATTGTAATGAACGTTTTCGTAAGTACACAAATGGAGTTTTGTTTTCGTGAAATATTTGGTAATCGCTGTTTTATCTATGTATATTTTTAAATATATATAGAGTGTTGCTTCATGAGGATACATATATTTGATGATTCATTGGAGGTTTCACATTCTTACACTTTTCGTTGAAATATAATCAAATGTATATTATTAAAAATCGAATAATATTATGTGGGAGTCAATAAATCTCATATCACATCAGTTGCCAGAAACTTGGCTATTTAACGCGATGTTTGACAACGTTTATACAATGCACAAAAATGTACGGTATTTAATGTTAGTATATTATATATACACTATTTAAATATTTGTACAAACAACACCTCAATGTTTTCCCATCCGGATAAACCAGGCGTAATGGATCGTGCTACACAAGAGTAGAGTTTATCATTGATATAGGACGAGTGTATTTTTCTTCATGGCCTCTAACACGTCGCGTTATTTAATATCATGTTTACAAGTAGATCAAATTCTTTTTATCCAGATAGGCGCGCTATGCCGTCGAGGAAAATTAAAGTGAAAAATATAAAAATAAGTCGGATATCTAGCGACGTGCCAAATTTCACGTTCACAGAGCTACGTTGGCGTTATTACTAAATTGAAAAAAAAAAGAAGGAATAAGTTCAGCTTTAGCCACCGAGTTATATTATTAAATCTCGCTTATACTAAATTAACGAAAACCAAATTCTTTACGATAAAGAAAAGGTAATTATATACGGACGTCAGCATTTTTTGTTTCTATATAATCAACGAGGACGCGAATAATTTTGAATCTTAAGGATTAAGCCCGACCAAAATGAAGAAATTCGCTTCGAAAGACATACATTTGCATATAAAATAGCGATGTTCAGATCTTTTTTTTTTTTTTTAACCCTGTTTACGATGATTCATTCTCGCTTGAAAGCCGACGAAACAATACACTTTTGATTTCCGACAGCTTTAGCCTCCCGCTGCATTATAAAATCTACTGAAAAACAAAATCGTATTCCGTGTATTGTAATGGTGCATAATGCGTAACCCAAGAGAGAAAGAGAGAGAGAGAGAATGAGCCATTCCACACCGGAGATCTCGCGAGCGCGCAGCTGACGCGAATTTCCGATAAACACGCCGCAAGCCTTTTTTTATCTCTCTCATACGTGTGTGTATGTCTGTATGGTGTGTGAGTGTATGTGTGTGTGTGTAGCACTATGAGCTCGCAGCGACAATTAGCGCTAATGGGTAGCGAAACGATGTTTACACGGAATAATATATATACATATATATATTTGCGTATAAAGGCGGCAAAGAAGTCTCGGTGACTTTGGCGCGTACATGTGTGTGTGTGCGTGTATCTAATCGTAATTCGAGGTGCGTAATCTTATCCCCGTGGCTTTGCATTTTCAATATTAGTTTTCAAACAATGCAACTCTGTTTCATCGATATCGGTTACTTATCACCTTCGTCGTTCTCTCTCTCACTCTTTTTATTCTCATTCCTCCTCCTCCTCCTCCTCTCGTTCGCTGTGTATATTATACATACTTCATCGACGTCCGGGCATATAATGGTGACAATGGACGAATTATACACACGTATATCGAATGTGACTCACCGTGGACGTGTTTATTTATCGCTCGGAGGCGCGCGAGGTCAGTTAATCAATGGGAATCGAAAACGAGTTCCACAGAGCTGTGCATATATACCTACACACACATGTATACACAAGCGCGCGAGTCTTTTTCGAATATTCATGGAAGAAAGCGCATCGTCCGATTCCTCCTTCCACTGTGGCCTTGATGCGAGTTGTTGCAGTTTTTTATCTTTTTATACGAAATGTATATAGAAAAATTTGCAAACACATTGACGACATCCAATCCGAGAAATTAATTTGCAAAATCGGAAGTCTATGCGTGAGCTATAACGGAGGAGATGTTGAAAAATTCATAATACGTTTAATGGTAAGATTAAAAGTTTTGCTGTTAATTTTTCCCGTGAATAACCAGTTTCAAATATATAGGAAGTCTATAGCGCTACGATTTTTGAGTTATAGTGTAGTTGGAAATACGAAACTAAAGCGATTGGGTATATACCTATTATATGTCGAGTGGTACAGTAGTATCTATAAAAGCTTGTAATAAATATGTTTTTTTCTTTTTTTTCACGTTTAACGACTATTCGTTCAATTAATCAATGCCTTTCATTGTAAAATAATTCAACGCTCCCATCAGCGACAATTCTATTAATAACAGCAATAAAAAAAAATCACTTTTAAAATTGTCTGTCCCGACACTCGATTCACGCCGTCTTTATTAATTTAGTCTCAATGAAGTGTTCCTCGCGCACAACATATGCGCCTCTTAGCCGCAGCCTACACCGAAATAAATGCCATCTATCTGCGATGCCTACAGCCTCGTCGTCGTCGCCCGTGTTGATAACAAAGCAATATTTATTCCGAACAACAAAATATTTTGGCAGCCCCATATAGCGCTCGTTTTTATTTATCGCGACAGCTCTGCAAGGTCCGTCGAGTTTATTTCTAAAATCGAATGTCACTAGCCCTTACCCGCTATACGCTCTATACACCCGTACACGCGACTTTATCGCCCCCTCGAATCAATTTTCCTTTTTATCGTCGGACTTTAAATAGCCGTAAAACGTATCAGCAGATCTATTATATAGGTTCGCGCGCTGCTCGCTATAGCAGCCTGGTGACGGGCGATTTTTATTGCCGTCGAAGAAAAACCATATAAAACGACATTCTATTTTCGAGAGAGATGGAGAGAGAAAAAAAAGTGGTCAAAAGAGCAACGACCGTTCAAGGACCAAAAACAAATAACTTACGCATCGTCGCGCTTATTTCTCGTAACTTTTTTTTTTCTTCGATTTTTTTTTTCTTTTTTGTTCTCGAAAAGCGCGCGATAAATATCATTGTAATAAAGCGCGTCGGATGTTTCGCTTTGCAACGTATATATAATAACCTTTCTTTCAAAAACCATGGAAAAAAACCCACTCGTTATTATATACGTCAATTCAATTATACCCCCAACGAAATTAGTATAGCATATCTCGCTAAAACAACCAACACACACATCTCCCTCTCCCCAAAAAAAAAGCTAATAAAAGCCAACCGGCGTATAACCCAAACGGGGCGAAACATCCGCACAGCAGAACCAGCAGCGTTATTAAACGAGCGAAAAAAGGCCGCCTGATTTATCGAATCCCTCGTTCCCTTCTCCCCCCCGTATTTTCGAGCTCTATACTCCCGTGTGTGTTTTCGAATAGACGCTATATACTATAGGCCGTGCGGCGGTGGCGGCTCTCAGCACAGTACCGCGGCTGTGCGAGAGTCAGGCACTTGTTATTAATAGCGGCCCCGATTTGGCAACCACTGTTGTTTACCAAGAGCTGCCATATAGGGAGGCTGCCACGCTCGTGCCTACATATATATACGCGCTCGTTAATGCGCGAGAGGAGGAGGAGGAGGAGGACTATAGCATAGAGAGAGAGAGGTACCGTAAGAACCGCGTGCGCAGCTGCGTGTATATAGCGGAGTTTCTCTATGTAGAGAGGAGCCGTAATCGCAAAGGCGAGGAGAGGGAGTAGGGCCGCGCCTTGAGAGAGGAGGAGGTGGAGGACGGTCGTCCCATCGCGCGAGATCCAAGATATATAGTGTTGTGGAGCGCTAGAGAGGTCCGAGGTTTTTTGCGAGAATGCGATTCTATGTTGTTGTCGTATATAGAGTTTGGAAGGGATCGGTTGGGTGGGTACGTATAATAGGCGATGTGAGGTCAATGAAAAGGGATAACACTTGTTGACAATATTGTCACTTTTATAGCACAATTTCAGCTCCATTATGGAAATGTACGTTTTACGCTTTCAACTCTGTAGTGGTTCGTTCCAATTTCTCACGCTATTTTATCAAACGTTCTAGACACTTCGACAACACTCAATATACAACAGTATATAAAAACAGAAGAGAAAAATATATACGAACGCTTTTATATACCCAACATCAACCAAAACTACACACCATCCGGTAAAATTCCAGCCATCAGAGCCACCTTACACTTTTGCAATTCACTCATACACGTATACCACTCCCCCGAAAGAATGAACAAAAAAAAAAAAAAAACTATATACCTCGCGCGCGCATCAATCTCCATAATAACATAGATTAACACAACGTCCTCTAGAAAGTCTACCTCCCCCGTGCGCTGCATATCACACACAGGAGCCCCTGGCTACCAGTACGATGGGCCACTTCGTCTTCGTCTCCTATCTTCGCGCTATAATAATACAGCGCCTTCCTCTCCCTCTCACGTATATATGTGCACACACATCACGCCTTTTTCAGACTCTCGCGCTCCTTGACCGTTTCCCTTCCCCCCCGGCACAACGCTAGATCTCGATTCCTCGCTTCGCCTTTCTTGACGCGATGCGCGGAAGCCCGTATAATACCACGATATAGCCCGTAAGGGCGTGCAGCGCTCGATGAAATTCGCGAACCGGTTATCCTCGCCGCGAGAGATAAACGGTAGTAGCTTCTATATCCAGCGTATATAGTATAATATACCTGGGTTGATTTTGCTCGAGTTGTACAGCCAGGATTTCTTCGTTTTATTCCTTTTCAGAGATCGGTCGTTAATAATAAACGAATATCCTATAATGTATATTATACGCGGTTCGTGCGAATTAAACGAACCGCGCACGCATGTGTGAGAGTATATAATACCCATCACCCACACCTGATTCCGCGCGCTTCGTTCTCGTTTCGATTGAAAAGTAAATATTGCCCCTGGGTACACACGCGTGCGCGAAGAAGAGCTTTTCCGCTGCGTGAAATTTAAACGAACGCCTGTGTGCGTGTATATAATCTGCTCCGGACGAATTCACGGGCATTGTATAATGGAGAAAGAGCAATAGAGAGGGATCGAGAGACAAAAAAAGGAGGAGTGTACATAAAAGCCGCCTGGTGGGAGGAGTGAGGTGTAAAGAAGAAGTCGAATCTCAATGCCGGCGACATTGACACGGCTATTTTTTTCTGCAGGATCTCTCCCTCTGTTCTCTCTCCCGAAACTCGTTCCCCGGCTCTTCGCTCACGTGATACGATGCAAACTCGTTTCTCGCTCTCTCCCGCCCGCACTTTCCCCCAAACGCAAAGCAGAGAGACGGACCTTTTGTATGAGAGGCCCGCGCGAGCAGCTCTTTCTTTCTCGCGCGACGGGCTTGAATATGTATGATGCGCGAATTCCATCCTGTTTACAACTGCAGAGAGCGCTCGCTCGTGTCTATCTCCCTCTTTCTACGAGAGAGAGAGAGAGAGCATAATGCACTGTACACGGTCGCTCGTTGACACAGATAGTCACGCGACCGCCCACTTATGTGTCTCTCCTCGGGTCTGTGTGTATATTATAGAGCCGCCGCATTATGGCTCGTCAATATACTATTCAATATTCACTCTTTCTCTCTCTTCTTTTTTTATACATTATTTCGAAAGAGGTATGTATATAAGAGACGCGCGCGCGAGTAAACATGCATATACTTATACCTATTTTCGTTGATTTATGGTGATGCCGATAATATATAGGTTTGTTGTTTGCCCGCGCGTGCGTTATATACTGTCGCAGAAAATACATACGGTGTCGTATGGAAGTTTTCGAGAACGACAACAAGTTTAAATAAATGCAAGAGAATGAGAAGGCGTGCGCGCGCATTATACCGGTGTATTTTCGTTAATGTTAAAACAGCCTGTCGTGATGCGAAAACGCATTTTACAGTATAATAACGTACCGCTGAGCGGTCGTTTTAAAAATAAACTTGCGCGTGAATTTTGGTTATTCTTCTTCTTGCGGTATATGCAGCCGTTGATTTGCCACAGAGAACGCGAGAGGCGATTTTGTTGTTGAAACGTTAATTCAGTTCAAGGTGCGCATAGTAATTCGCGCGAGGCTCATATACGCGCGCTATAATTGACTAAAATTAGTCGCGCCGTTTGCATACAATGCATATTATAAAAATTAAGTCGCCGCGGTTATTAAAACGATGCGCCCAAGAGCGAATCAAATGCAGTGGCGATTCTTACGTAAAGTCGCCCGCGCGCTATGTGTATTATTACACTTTATCCGCGAGTAAATAAAGTATATACAGATAGAACTATATCTATATGCTCTAGTATAGCGCAATCGTAAAAATGTTTGCGCATACAAACGCGAGTGCGTACGTCAGGAAAAGCCGACGCTTATAGATCGTGATGAATTAAAAATATATCGCGTGATTTACAAGGTGAGTATATAATATACACAGAGCGCTGCAGAGCTGTTTTGGCAATAAAATCGAGATATTTATCGTGTGCGCATGCGGCTGAAATTCGTATGATGATGTGTTCACAAGGATCGTGCGTGCGCGCGGATTTAGCATTCGCCTACGTCAACCTACATGCCGGGATGTATTTTGTCCCCTTCTCTGATGTGATGCACTTTCCTTGCATTTATTAGTTTGATTAGCGGCTATATATAACGAGAGACAAACTGGCCGAGCCGCGTCTTGTTTTGTAAAGAAGAGATTGAATCGCGACAAAAGTCGAGCACATTATATTCGAGCGCTCGGATTCGCTTGCTCATTAGTCTCTCGTTGCCTGGATGCGATTAGATTGTATATATTATACCTCGTTCTCGTCATTGAATACGAATGAATCGATCGGAAGCCGCGATAAGAAAACTACTTTTCACGATGTTATATATGATATTACACATAAACATCAGATTAATCACTGAACAAGAAAAAAAAGAGAACATATTATATATATAGTTAAGCTATATGTATTGCTTACCTTTTCGTCGAGATGGTTCAGGTCCGGTAGCTGAAACAAGAAAAAAAACAAACGAACCGGTTATTATACATTCAGGCGTTTGCTATATATACATATTTCTATATGTAAGACATGCTAATTAATGGAATAAATTCATTTGTTCTAGGATACTCTATAGCAAAATATACACGAAACGCGAGAGATAGAAAAGAACACGAATCCCCTCGTGTTCCTCGCACGCGCTAATAGCGCTTAATTGGCGCTTTTGTGCGTTCGAGCCAGTTGTTTACGTATATACGCCGGCGGCAGCGACCAGGAATCGCTCTCCGCGTGTATATAGCGTGTAATTAGGCGAAATGTCACTCGCGTAATTACAATTTACAACCGGTCGTTTCCTCCTTTTTTTTGTGTTGACCCAACGCCGTTTCAGCACGCCACCTATAGGCGATTCTCCGAAGATTCTCTTCGCGATGTCAAAGGGAAATCCCACTTTACCGACCGAAGAGGATAGCAGATGGAATATGTCAAGCGAGTTTCCTTATCGACGGAAGCAAAGTCGTCCGATGATAAAATACAGCCGCTAGATGGCGCACGTCCAAGCAACCGCTACCAGCGGCTTTCGTGCGTCAATCGAACGAAATTAGGGGCAATTTGTATCAATCGATCTTCTCCTCCTCCTCCTCCTACCGTGGAATATATAATATACATCGCGCACGCGTATATTATTTCAGCAGCACGCACTCGATCCCTAATTAACCTTCGTTACGCACAGACTACCGGGCACTTATTGGCGCAAACAGCTGAAATTGCCTTTCCCGCAGCTGG
Source organism: Torymus auratus (assembly GCA_900474315.1). Taxonomy (NCBI): domain Eukaryota; kingdom Metazoa; phylum Arthropoda; class Insecta; order Hymenoptera; family Torymidae; genus Torymus; species Torymus auratus. The sequence continues at coordinate 8,102 of UXGD01006845.1, forward strand.
CCGGCGCGCTATTTCGAAAACTCTCGGTGATTAGGAGCTACGGTTGCGGACGAGCGAGAAAATCGGCTTTTGTTCGTGATTCGCCGGTATATATACCCGCGCAAACTTTCACTTTTGAAAGTTACATAAAAGTGAGGTATAGGATGTATATAGAGGATGGCTTAACAAAGCCACCGCGCGCGACACGTTCAATGCACCTAGAAACACTTTTTTTTCCTATCCGCGCGATAACGTCGGGAATCAGTTGCGCAATCGGAGAAGTCGGATAAGTGCGCCGTGAAATTTTCAACATTTTATATAGCGCGCCGGTAGTTGCATAGCTATACATAAGTATATATAGCTGACGCAATAGGCAAAGGCGTAATCACGCGACCAGGTTGTAACTCGCCTTGGCAATGAGATTCCCGGTATTAGGAGTACGAAGGAAAGGGAGAATCGATTTGATATCAGAGTCCTTTGTAAACTTGAAAATATAAGAGAGGTCGAAGAATAGAGAGAGAAACTTTCGTGACGATTTGTACTTTCGCACACGATATCATATCGCGACATGCCATTTGGATGCTAATTCCAGGGCGAATGGAAAAACGTGGGTATTTCGATATTACCGCGCGACCTTTTCCTTCTTTTTATTATTTTTTTATCGAGTACATTAATCGCCGGGGTACTTTTTTTACATCTGAATTGCATTTTGTATACTGTTATAAGCTAAAAGTTATACCATAGACGGCAAACTGCAACACAGCTTTTGAAATAATTCCCCGGATAAAGTATCACGCTGTCGCGTTCCGCGAAACTTTTAACTATCGACTACACAGTAGACGAGAGCAAGAGAGAGAGAGAGGGAGATTTATACCGAACGTCGTATTCTTTCAATAAATCTCGGCTAAATTGGACAGGTCACGTTTTTCGCGCGGGGTAAATAAATTACACACTCGCTCTCCGCGGCGCGCATACCTCGTCGAAAATTGAAAATAAATTCTCCTCCTTAACATGTACACTCGCCGGCGCCTTAATTCACTCGCGAAAAAAGACAGGTTAACGGGGGACAGGGAGGTGGTATATAAAGACCGGAAGATCAAAATCCTCCCAAAATAAAGAGGCCGCGCCGTGGCGGTGATAAGAGAGCGGCGGGGGGAGGGGAAGAATAAAAAGTTGGCACGCGCGGCTGCATACCTCAACTCCCGCATAATATATACATTATATGTATAGCTGTAAAAATAATCCTCTCCGCGGCGAACGCGTGATGGAGTCAAAGTAACCCGAGCGGTCGCCGAGACGATACCTAGTCCTTGCGTATCTGATTACGCGTTTCTTGTGTCTCCAGCGGCCGAGACGAGGACGGCGTCGTCGGGTCTGTTATACACGCACGCGCGCCCGCGGATAGCGCAAAACGCGGTCGCGGAATCGAATTCCCTCTCCCCTTTTTCGAATCGTCCGCTCGTGCGATTTATACAACTGCTATAGGTATACATGCTTAATACAAATATCGTGCCATTCTTTCTCTTGTTGGCGGAAGGAGGAGGTTTCATCGTCGCCGCGTATATATTTTTCGGCGTCAAAAGTGCGCGACGAATGTTTTTTATTCGATCATGCTTATAAAATGATAAAATTCTTAAATTCCTTTTCAAATGTAATATCGAAAACAGGGATAAAAGGTGTATGAGAAACAAGTAATTGTATACACTGGAAATGGCAATGAGGCATCGTTTCAAGTCGTTGTCACGTAATTAGTCTGATTACACGACGCTGTCGGTCTCGGGACAGATTGGGTACAGGATTTGTTCTGCTGAATAAGTGCATTCTTTTTCTTTTATTGCGAGGCATTAAATTGAAACTGACCGAGCCAGTGTTATTTAATGTGTCAGAAAAGATTGGCCAATTGACAGACGGCAGGCGGATAGAAAATAAAGTTTTAACGGTTCACAAAGACTCGCTTTTTACAGTATAATATTTAACGACAGGAAGTATATAAATTTATTTCACGCTTCCTGCAAAATATACTTTCTCGTCTCATTAATCCAAGTGACAAATAAAACATAAATATACGGTATATTTTTAAAAGCGCTATACCCAACTTATTTATCCAACGCAGAGTGTGGAATAACAAATGAAGGGGAGAGAACACTTTTTCCGCTCTAATCTACAAATATTTTTATCCTCGCCAGGAATAACAAATATAAAAAGCTCGGCTTCGTATCCTTCCTTACACGTATACACACACACGTTTGAACTCATTTGCATTCCGTGCGCTCTCGCAGTTCTTTTCTTTCTCAGCTCGTAAGGAACGAAAATCTTCTGGAGGGGAAAAAAATGCAAATTCAAAGTTCCGGGTGTAAAAAGCTTGTGGCCGCGGAGCTTAAATCCACGCGAGCGCTCGACGTGTAATGTCTCAACCGTGTAGCCGAGCGCGCGCATATAGGAGGTTCTTTTTTCCTTTCTATCCCTCCTCGAATTTCAAGCCCATCGTGGGCGAGGGAATTTTCGTTATGAGCGCGGATTTGGAATAATTGCGGTGGTGATGCTTGAAGCTGCAGGAATTTTCCTATCCTCTAGAGGAAGCTTTATACCAGTAAAAATTTAAATTGTGTTGAAAACGTGTTAGAATTGTGTTTTGAGGTGTTTCGAATCAAAATACATGGTTTGTTTCAGTGTCACGTTTTACTGCACCGATATGACTAGGCTCATTTTTTTCGCGATTTTTGTCTGTATTCATGTGCAACATCCCCTTTTTTATTGGACTCACATATGTTTTCGTTCTATGGTAAATTTTGATTTTATAAAACCAACAATTTCCGAGAAATTAAATATATATTAGATATATTTTATTTTTAAATTAAAATCCAGAAATTCTCAAATTTACATTTATAACAATGGAATTTAAAATGAATAAATGCTGAGATGTGATGATATAAAAAATCAAAATGATCATTTACATTATTAGATAAATATACTGAAAATTGATTGTATTTTCTATAATGATTTTATAACGGAAAATTTAGGTGTAACAATGCTATAGCTATTGGAATTGAACATTAATATAGGAAATCCAGCGGGTTATGTTTGAAAAAATCACAAAAATAAATTTGCAGCTTTTTTTATAATTCAATGATATTTTTATTAAATGTTTTGGAATGATAATTTTTACACTGAATGAATCTTTAAACTTGGGTATTTCCAAAATCCCGAGACTTAGTGCTCTACATGAGTCTAGTGCTATAAACAGGATTAGGCGCTCAAAAGCGGGTATTGAACGGAAAACAGCGGACCCTCCTTTTGCTGACCATTCCAAGGGTTGTCCTTTTCCTAGACGACAATCCGCGAGGCCTGGATGTTGTGAAGGTGAGAACGGTGGATACGGCGAGACAATTTGATCTGAGCGAGTAAAGCCAACACGGACCGTTTTAAATACTGGTGGGTTCATCGTGCAACATTTAAGAGATGATTTATAAATAATACTTTTCTAAGTAAATGTCTGACAACTTTATTTGTTAAGCCCGACTTATTATATATTAATATTTTTCAAATTTTGACAAAAATACTTTTAATTATAAATATATTTTGTATGAATATTATGTTTGAAAAAATTCACTGGTATACTATCGTAAGATTATTTTAAACTATACAATTCATTCATTTATATTTTTTAAATCAACATTTAAACGTTTATTTGGAAAAAGACGAACGTCAAGCGCTCCGCACACGTAAACACTATATGTTGATTTTTTTCTGGATAATTCTATTGGTATTTTCATGAGATATCCATGTTTGAAAAGT
>UXGD01006846.1:0-11874 GCA_900474315.1 Torymus auratus
CCTCACAAACAAATGAAAAACACTGTTTCGCGCACTATTATGATGTTTCGCACACTAGTGCGTGAATGTAGTGTTTCCCGTGCGCGAAACACTTTTATTCGTTTTTATTCTTAATCGAATTTTACGGTGTAGGTACATTATTCTTTAAAAGATATTTTTTCTTTTATTTTCTTCTCTTACTTTATACGATGGTACAATAGCTGACGATCATTTTATATCCGTGTTGACAACGCATTTCCTGTCATTTTATGGAATGATGTAGTTTGTGGATGGGTTTAGATTATATTATACAATAATAAATCGACGCCTCGATCCGGAGCTGGACGAAGACTAGCACAGTTCAAAATAACGGACGAAAAGTAGCACAGCTCAAAATCTCGGAAGAAGAAAAACACAACTCGCGGCGCCCAGACGAAGAAAAGCACGACTCGAACGAAAGGACTAGCACTATTTATTGCATTATTATAAATAGTACACCTTACGAATAGCAAAAATAAAACTGCTGCAAAATGCATTAGCAGGTTGCTTTCCCGAAGAGTATCCATGCTCAAATAATGTTATTTTATTCATTATAGCCTTTAAATAAATCTAATAAAAGACCGATTGAGTTGTGCTTTTCTTCGCCCGAGTCCCGCGAGTTGTGCTTTTTTTCGTCCGCACGCCGCGAGTTGTATTGGTTTTCTTCGTCACGGTCTGAGTTATGCTTTTCTTCGTACGGGGCGTCGAAATATTCTACGACGAATTTTATGTTTTTGTTTTAATCAATGAATACGTAAATCAAGCTCATGATCTATTGGTTGTGCCAAAATTTTAATGTGCACAAATCTTTAGTCAAATTGTGTCAATATCAAGGTTGATAAACAATCAATATGATTGAGGTCGACATGCTGTAAAAATCGTATTTTATATGTCTGCATATGCCTGAGTGCCAAACCCTGCAGTAGGTACAGCTAAATTTGAACATAACGTAAAATCCGCGATAAACTCTAGTTACGAAAACTTACATGACTCAGCTTTTTAAAGCAAGTATACTTTTCTTGGAAGATACTATAAGAGTTTGTATGTCAATACCGAATTTTAATTCTGTTTATTGTTACCAAGAATTTTTGTATCTTATTGTTTTTAATGCATGTTTAATATGCAATTCTTTTTTATAAATATTGATATGAGAACATAATTTTAAAACAGTTAATTATTTTTAACTATTAATCTCAATATTTTGAAAAAATAATTTCCGACATCAAAAACTAATTTGTTTAAATTATAGATTTCACCTAATAATCAGTAGTATAGTAGGATAAGGTCATAACCGAACTTCATTATACATTACGCAAATCTTATAAGCAATTCACGATCGTTTTATCATATCTCCATGTATTCTGTGACCACCACTCTATAATAGGTGTACTAGTATGTAATTACATACTAGGTAGTCTATGTGAATATCTCGCTATGGTTTATAAACCATGGAGTCATTCACATAGATTTTCAATTTTCCGTTAGCATAGCAACTAATGAAATGAATAGACGGTTATTATTACAATGATTATTTATTATAACTCATTTTCTTTCAACACATATGGCAGAAAAAGTCGCATGTGTATTTAAAATACTGTAGTTTATTAAATTTTAAGTGTCACAAAATAATAATTCTAATTCTAATTACAATTACTATTGAATAGTTCGTATGATAACACTGCATAACGTGTGTATTACGTTAGACAGCACGTCACACTTATTTATTTTAGATCGATATATTTTAAAAGCTTAAATTACTTTTTTAAGGCACGAAGTAATTTTACAACGGGAATCGTATACAATATAACTGGTATAACAAATAAATATTTATGCAAGTGAATGCGCAGCAAGTATGACGATAGATATTGCCTTGCTACTTGACCTGCATCTATTGTCTATTTTTCACTCTAATCGTATTTTTATATCTTTGTCAATGATATGAAAAAATAACATTACAATTAATTTAAATTTTTGTATCTTTAATGTTTAAATATCTCATCATTTTTTTATAAATACAAATATAAAAAAATATAAAAAAAAAAACATTTTATTGGTAAGAAAAAACCCAAAAGAAAAAATATGAGTTTCTTAGGTAAAAACCAATGAATTATACCGATATTTAACCACTCTTGAACAAATGTAAGTAGATGTTTGTCAGGAACGGTCAGACATACTCCAAATATAATTTAACTTCTTGGCTAAAATATTGCCATGCAATCATCGTCTTTCATATGCCTGCATAATGCCGCAACAAAGACTCATGAACTGTACATACTCACTTCCTCCTTCCAGCAATCTATAGCTGCATTCCTAAATTTTAAAATTAAAAGCAGAATGACAATTTTATAATGATTAGTTATTGTGAAAAATTTATTTGTAATCTTTTTTCTCACCGCAAGTTTTTCTCCAATGAAAGCTTTTTGCTTATCTGTAAGTGTATTTGAATAAATCACAATGTCATTCAACTGATCTACAACCTGGATAGGTAAGACAAAAAATAAGTATTCTTTCTTGAATTAAAATAATCAATAATTGCACCACATACCTGACTTGCTGAATATGCTTCTAACATGAATTTGTCGACATACGCTTCAACTTCATTATAATTTTTTGTTTCACAAACTTTTAACAAATCATCCAGATAGTGTGTAGCAACAACCTGTACAAAAAATTCGATATTTAGTAAGAAATGCGCGCATTTGTTGATTAAAAAATATAAATAAGTTTAGAGATTTATTATAGAATAGCAATGGATAACTATATTTAATTTTAATTATAGTGATATAAGTTGTTGATAAATATATTAATTTTCACTTACACCAGTTACTTCTAATACATCATCAATTGTTACTTCTACTCCTTTTCCCTTGAGCCTGGTTACAGATTGTAAACATGTTATGGCTCTTCGTAAATCTCCTCCAGATGCATCAACCACGGTTTTTAAAATACTTTTTTCTGCTTTTAAATCTTCTTCCCCACAAATATATTGTAACCGTTCAATAATTTTTTCTTCTCCTAAAGGTTTAAATCTGAATTTTGTACAACGAGACGTTAATGGATCTATAATTCTTGATACATAGTTACAAATTAGACAAAATCTAGTAGTATTTGACTCTTTCTCCATTGTTCGTCTAAGAGCTGACTGTGCTGCACTAGTCATACTGTCTGCCTCATCAAGAATTATTAGTTTGAAGGGTGGACATGGTTTACCCCTAAAATATATAAAACTAAAGTTATCAAGTTCCTAGGAAATATAGAGAAACACTATATTATCATTCTTATATTTATGTTGCTTCAGGATAGGTTGTTATCATTAAATTTGCTAGAATAAATCCATTTCCAAAAAGAGATGCAATTATAAAAAAAGTTACCTTTCAAGAAAGTTACAATAATAAATGAAAAATTGTTTAAATTAAGGGTTTAAAATGAAAAATGAATAACAGAAACTATATAACTTATACTTAAGAAAAACAGCAACTTTCTTATAAGGTATCTTTTTCACATTGTTTGCTCTTGGATATGATCAAAAGTCATTTTCTTTAAAACTTTTGAATTGATTTAAAGAGCATGTTAAAATGTCTAGTGGTTAATAAGCATTTTAAATTCATTAATAAAATACCTGATAAAGCACTAGTTGCATACAACGATTTAGAAAATAATATATTCTATTGCAAATCTCAGACCTTTTACTTGAACATCATGTGCAACTTGTTATTTTAAATTACAATTTAAAAAAATAGTATAGTATATTTATAGTAATAAATAAATATCTTACTCTGGCGTTGTACTACTTGCTGTAAGCTGAGCAAATTTTTTGACTTTATCTCTAACCACTTGAATTCCTCTTTCATCAGATGCATTAAGTTCCAGGATCCTGTCTTTGTACATGCTTCCAAATAGTTGTCTAGCTGCAGCTAGAATTGTACTTGTCTTACCAGTACCAGGAGGTCCATAAAGTAAAAGATTAGGAAAGTCTCCACCAGTTAAACACTGTCGCAGAACTTCAACAACTTCTCCTTGTTCAACAACATCCTCTACGGTCTTTGGCCGACTATGAAATTAGAGATTAAGAAATATTATTCAAATAATTTACGTCACACATTTACTTTTCTATATTATCGTCTAAGGTATTTAATTTGTTAAGAATCAATCAAATACTTTTTCTGGTAAATAATTGCATTTAATTTAATTTATATTTGCCTTTGCTCTTTATTTCAAATTTCATTTGAGTAACTCTATGCACAATAAGTACATTGTGCACTGATAAATTGTTTGATTATAAAATATTATATAAATGACATCACTTGATAAATGAAAAATTATTATAAGAAATAACAGGAATGAGGAAGTAGCATCGTGCGAATACTACATAAAGAAAACAAAATAGTAATAAAATTAACAAAATAAAGTGAGGTTATTTTGCTTACTATTTTTCAACCCAAGGAGTAGCTCTGAGTCGAGGTGTGGGAACATTCTTTCCCTTTGATGTTGATGGTTTCGACTTTACTTCACTAGGTCCTACTTTCCCAGTTTTTAAAAACGCCTGCATTTTTACAATAAAATACAAAGGCAAAGGGACAATCAAAATGCCGACCGGCGACAACAGACAAAGCGATAATGCGCGCGTTGTACTTATCTTTTGCGTGTGTTCTGCACTGTCCTGGCACGTTTCCCGCCAACACACCGACACTTTTCACAAGTCGCCAAATAATGCCAACCTTAGGGAAAAAAATTTAATTATTTCGGAGCATGTCAGAAACACAGCGCTAAGTACGCGTTTTCTATTTGCAAAATTCGGCTTTTCGTCGATATTTGTTAGATAAATTTTTGAAGGATAAAAGAGATTTTTTACAGTTTATCGTGGACCCGCGTTTGATTTAATCATGGTGAGTGATTTTATTTCTGTGCAACAATTTGCAATTGACAGTCATTTATTATTGGAACTATAACCTACAAAATGACGTATACAATTGTTTTTATCAATGTTTTTGTTCAATGATAATGGTTTTTTTTCAGTTATTTTACTCATTCTTCAAATCCTTGGTAGGAAAGGATGTAGTCGTTGAACTCAAAAATGATCTCAGGTAATTTGTATACTTATTACAATGAATTTTCTGTTTGTTATTGTGTACGAAATTAATTTGTTATTCTAATAGAAATTTTAATAACATTAATATAATATATACTTATTTAAATTTAGATTTAGTACTTGTATATTAATTGAACTATATTTTTATTATAGTATTTGTGGAACGTTACATTCGGTAGATCAATACCTGAATATCAAACTTACAGATATAAGTGTTACAGATCCTGACAAATATCCTCACATGGTATGTATCAAATAAAACTCTACTATCTATAATAATTTAAAAAAAAATCTTATCTTCTTTCGTTTATTTCAGTTATCAGTAAAAAATTGTTTTATAAGAGGATCGGTAGTTAGGTATGTTCAATTACCTGGTGATGAAGTTGACACGCAACTCCTGCAAGATGCAGCGAGAAAAGAAGCAGCTGCTCAAATACGATAGTAAATTATAGTGTATTATTGATTATTTTTTAGGTTAAATGTTTTTGATACAACAGAAGTCATAAAATACTATTTTTTTTCAACCCCTCTACTTTGATACCAAATTTCACTAAAATATGCTATCTTATTATGACCATAAATAAATGTAAATTATTTTTCAAACAGCATTTATTTCCCTTATATAAAATCCTGTTACTAGTAATATTGTAGCTTGGAGCTTTCATTAGAAATTCTTACTAGCAATAATTGATTTTATTTTCAGATATTTTAATTCCATAAATTCTTAATTAGTTATTATAATTTCAAAAAAAGTTGTTTTGAAATTAGGACTTACTTAATATTTAACTTTTTTTATTAACTTCTTCATTTAAAATTTGTTTTTTTTTTTCTATTTCTTTTAGATATTTTTAGAGACTTATTTATTATTATCACAGTAATAAAGATAATTATATATTTAAAAAATGTTGTATTACAATTAATCATATTAACTTATATTTATTACTAGAAATAAAAATAGATAACTTTCTTAATCAATACAAATTTCTTTCATTTATTTTTATAAATAATACAGCGATAACAATTTAAAGAATGCCATACATTTTAGTTTCATTCATTCTTATAAATGGTACAAACCTATAATAAATACGCAAATGAAGATGTAATACGTACTAACAATAACAATATTTCTAAAAATAACATTAACGTGAGAAATTAGAATTTGAATTGGAATTAAATATTAATAACAATAATTAACAAAAGTAAAAAATATAAAATGAATTTAATAAGTATTTAGTATTTAATAAATCAAAATGTAGAATTGTATTAAAGAATCGATATTGACCTTAAAACAAAAGAGTATAGAAATATATAAACAATAAGTTGGCATCCTGCAGTACAGTTAAATTGGAACATGACGTAAAATCCGCGCTAAACTCTAGGGAGCTTTGAAAACTTACATGACTCTGCTTTCTAGAACTTTAGTATACTTTTCTTGGAAGATACTACAAGAGTTAGTATATTAATAGCAAATTTTTATTTTGTTTATTTTGAAAAATTTTTGTATTCTATTGTTTTTACTGCATTTTTAATATGAAAATGTTTTCTACAAATATTATGAGAAGATGGTTTTAAAACCATGAATTATTTTTAATTATTAATCTTAAAATTTTGAAAAAATCATCTCCGAAATTAAAAACTAATTTGTTTAAATTATGGATTTCATCTAATGATTAGTAGTATAATAGGATAAGGTCAACACGAACTTCATTATACATTACGCAAATGTTATAAGCAATTCACGATCGTTTTATCCTACGTGTATTTTGTGACCACAACTCTATAATATAGGTATAGTATGTAAACCATAGACAGTCATTGACATAGATTTTCAATTTTACGTTAGCATATAGCAACCAATGAAATGAATATATAGACAGTTACTATTACAATTATTATTTATTAGTATTTTCTTTGTTTAATATCTTTTAAATAAAATTAAAAAATGCTGTGTACTGAATTTTGCACATAACAGGTGTAAAAAGAATCAATGCGGCTGACAAAGTCGCAAGTGTATACAAGTTATTTAAATAAATACTATTTAGTTTATTAAATTTTGAGTGTCAAAAAGTGATAATTCTAATTCAAACTAATTATAATTACTAGCGAGTAGTCCGTATGATAATACACTATACATAACGTGTGTATTACGTTATACAACACGTCATACTTATTTATTTTATATCGGCATATTTTAAAAGGTTAAATTACTTTTTCAAGGCTCGAAGTAATTTTACGACGGGAATCATATAAAATATAACTGGTATAACAAATAATATATTTAAGATGCAAGTGAATGCGTAGCGAGTATAGCGATAGATAGTGCCTTACTAAACTCGACCTGCATCTATTGAAGCATAGATACGTACGTATTACGTACGTATCGGGTCGTATTACCTTTTTCACTCTAATCGTATTTTTATTATACCTTTGTCACTGATGAAAAATTAACAATTGATTCGAATTTTCGTAACTCTAATGTTTAAATATCTCATAATTTTTTTATAATAAACAAATACCTATAAAAAATTTTGTTGCCGATAAAAAAAACTCAGAAGAAATAAATATGAGCTTGTGAGGTAAAAATCAATCGACTATACGGATATTTATGCACTCTTGAATAAACGTAAGTCTGTCATAGTCCAGATATAATTCGAACCTAATTTAAACAAACAAAGCGGCACCTTTCCAAAAACAATCTCTCCAAAAACTTAATAAATCTTCCTCATATACGACAAAGATGAAAACCTTGCCGTCAACTCCCAAAATTCTCTCCTAACTATAATACACGTCTGCGCTCTTACTCCCACACCCCGCCGACCGCTCAAAATCAAATAACACGTCTCACCCGCGTCCTCACCCAATAAATTACACGGCTAACAGGTCAATATCGTCCTGCGGAACGGCCTCCCCCCCAGCGCACATCCTTAACTCTCCGAATTAAACGAAATCTACCCCCTCCCCTATATCCACGCGTGTGATTCATTCGACGCGATACCCTGACTGCAGTGTATACCTACACATGCGTGTATATATAAGGCGCCAATTAATCCGCACGCTGCGCGCGTACTTCGAACGCGCTGCGGGTGGCTAAGTCGTCCCGAACCGGAGTTTTATGTATATATAAAGTTTATGTGTATACGTAGGGGTATTGTTGTTTTCTTTTAAATGAAACGTAAAGTAATAGATGTATAGGGGAGAGTTGTACAGTGGTGGCATCCATATAGCATTTTCGGTCATAGATTATTTTGATCTTGTGTAGGTTAAAATTAAAATACCCAAAACAGGAGATGATCGTTTAAAGAGGTGGATTCGTTTTTTTTTTTCAATTATTAGAATAAAAGAAGGTACTTACTTGAAAAAAATAAATAACTTGGTTTTTCACAATTCTCAAAAAGTGTGCCAGAATATCCATATAATCATTACATCTTTTTTTTTTATTATTACTTTATCGAAAAATTTGAAAAATGATAAAATTACGTTATTTCAACTATATAATTGACATACATAGTAATTTAAGTTAAAAATTAATTTTCCTTTACATAATTGAAAAAAATAATAATAAGATTAATTTTTGTTGACATCAATATTTAACTTCTGCTCATATAATTATGTAATACACGGCCTATACTGGACCGATGCAAGTCATTATCTCATTTTGATTGATACTCAGCAAGAGGTTTTACCGACTCTGAGACCCGTTAATTTATTCTCGAATATTTAAAGACCGTTAGAAAAACAAAATTAAATAAACTCTAGAAAAGAGACGAGATGGCAAAAATAACTTTCAACATTGTGATTCTTGTCTCCCGTAACTTTGTAAATTCCGTTATATATTTAAAATATCGGGCGCGAAGTATTCCGAATAAAATGATATTTTTCATCAATACCCATGAGTTGTCCGGGATGCCGCCTTTAGCGGCCGGCTTTATACAAATCTATACCACTCTCCCCTATACTCATATATTGAACTGACGAATAGTTTCGAATTTCGGCTATCGTAACGTGATGACATCGGTTACACTCTCACAAAAGCGCGCATCGATGCACACGCGCATCGCTCCCCAACCTACCTACCACACACATTTCCACCTACATAATACACAAAAGACGCGCGCGTCGACGTGGCGACCGACGTTTTCAGGTAAAGATAGTGGCGCCTATAGTGGTACCGTATTTGCAGCCCTCCTCCCACCACCTCGCACGGGGCGGTTAGTCCGCTCTAGAGTGGGCACGAAAGGGGGGGAGATGCAGAAGTCGCGAGTCGCGTAGAGAGGAGGGGGGCGTAGGTGAGAGAGAGAGAGAAGGGGTATGTGTTTTCATTGATCCGTCCGACCGACCGTTCGTCCGTCCGCGAAGGGCCGCCGCGCGTATATTATGCCGCGACTCGTACTACTTAGCTTCTCGCACGGTTCCCCCCCACCCCACACTATAGTATATAGTCAACGGCGACGAGTTCCCTTGATTTCTCGCGCGCCCTTTGTTCTCTTTGACGCCTCTATGAGCGAGCGACTGGCCGAGTCTCGAATATCGATGTACCGAGGGTGGGGGTGAATTATTCAGGAGGGGGTGAAATTTTTATAGGCCGAGCGCGGGATGATTGAGTCGCCGCGTTCCGCTGCTGATTTTTTCGCCGTAGTGATGTACCTATAATGTCGCTGCTATATTTAGCGACCGGCGGGGGATTGGAATATTTCCGGTCGTGGGATTTTCTGAGGTGGTGTGCAGCACACGTGGCCGACGGTATCTTATGCGGGAATCTCTTGAGCGGATGTATGTATGTGTGGGAGTTGAAGTGTTTAGCGCAATTACGTTATCGATTGGTAAATTAGTCTAAAAGATTGATTTTTCTGACGGAGGTGCTAGAGGGTTATAATTCGTGAAAATCGACGCCGCGCTGACTCGCGCACGTGTCGGTCGCGAGCTTGGCTGAGGTTGATGTTTTAGCGGCGCGGGGAGGGGATACACTCCGGATGTTTATCCTCTTTTCGTTGATTGTGTTTTTACATAATAGTGTTTTGAGGAGCGGGTAAGTATGCATATTCATGGAGGGTGGGAGTAAACGCAAAGTAGAGTAAAGTTTAATTCGTTGAAAAATATACTTTTAGTTTATTCTAAGCGGTTTTTTTTTTCTTTTTTGAATTGCGTATTATTTCGAGAAACGTGTATTCTATTTCTGTAGATAATCATCTTTTTAAGGTAAATGTGTTTAAGTGGTATGAGAAAATACGGGGAAAATTACTTTTCAGTATATAATATAATGAGGCGAACGACTAGTAAAAATGAGTGCATTTGGCTCGAGTAGAGAAAAAAGAAATGTCGATACGAGAAGTATGAGTGTGATATCAGAAAATACAGCTTACGGTTGTCGCCGCGGTAATTTACTTTAACCGCCCTATAACTTTAGGGTGAAAGTAGCGACGTAAAAATTTTTATTAAAAAAATGCTTTCTTTCTTGAACAGAAAAGGTTTGTAGTACCTATCTTGAAAAAAAAAATCGTAAAATGTTACATGTGTAACCCCAACACGTCAAAGTAAACGATTTTCGAAAAAGAAAAAAAAAAATATAGCACAGATGTTTGTACCTACGTGAATGTTTTGTGAGAGAATAACTTTGAAAAACTACGCGAAAGTTATCATTGTAATACATATCCGTTCATAATATCGCCACAGACAGGGTACGTATATACTTTGTATAATATTGAATTGAATCAATAGTTCAATAGGTACTAAGTAATATGAATGGAAAACTTTTATTCGTACACACACGTATATATTACTGGTAGTAACCAGATATTGAAAGTCAAAGTATTACAACGTGTCGTTTTACTTGGTTATCTGTTAACTAAAAATTAATTCGTACGAAATATTTGTCCGTTCACGGTATTATTTTTTATGTTTAACTATACTTGTAACAATCCCATGGTAGAAATTTGCTCTATGAGAAATAGACAGAAAGTCAGTAAATAGCTAGAATAAATGGCTAGTTTTGCTTCCTCCTAGAGGAAGCCTTGTGATAGTAAACTTTTTAGTTGTTGTAAAAACATGTTATAATTGTTTTTCGAGGTGTTAGGAATCAAAATACACAGTTTTTGAAAAATGTGCCTGTATGTGTGTGTGTGTATGCGCCTGGATCTCAGCTTCTCTACTCGGTCGATTTTAACCGGACAGGTCACATTTTTTTTTATTATTTTTTGTGTGATGGCAAGTTGAAAATCTGTTTTTTGATTGGGTCGATGCGTTTTTGTTTTATTTCGAATTTTCGATTTTCTCAAAATTTTGTTTCGCTTTTTTAATGATAGGATCGAGCTATTTGAATCGGATGGGTAGCATTCGAAAGAGAATTAAAATACCTATATTTTCTAAAAAAAATGTTTATAGCTATGACGATTCTTTTGTTATTAACAAAAACGTGTTTTTTTTAAAGCTAATAACTCCCAAACTAAACGGTCAATTTTTTTGAGAAAAATCACGATAATGCAGAATATAAATAGCTATAATCTGTAAAAATTTGAATTCATTCTGTTGGTTAGTTTTTGAGAATAAAATTGAAAAATGAAAAAAATGAGTTTTCTATGTCCAACGATTACGGGAGTAAAATTGACTTAATCGCTCCGAAATTCCTTCTAGAGGTAGATTTTGGATGGTTTTCGGTCGAATTCGTTGGACAAAATTATTGGTCAATAAATTTCAGAGATATTTGAGGTTAAAATTTTTTTAACTTTTTTTTCAAATTGTAATATCTCGAGAACAACTCTATGAATCTGAAT
>UXGD01006847.1:0-11874 GCA_900474315.1 Torymus auratus
CTCAAATGAAAATTTTGCTGAGTGCAGCTGCAGTGCGTTAATAGATAAGTATATACCTCAATTGTGACTTTTCTTCCCTCCAACCTCTGATGTTTGATATTGATGTTTGATGTTTTGCATAGTTTACTTAATTCTTCGAATTTATCATGTTGAATTGAGACCGTAATACTAATAGTAATCGATTAATTGTTGTAAATCTTTAGAATTTTCTCAAATTGGCACAGACATCAAATTTCGACGATTAAAAAAAATCACTTCCTAACGGTCGGGAATGGACTCCTCTCTCACAAACGTTGAAACTGTCTTGACCAGTAAGGCCTGTTTTGATATAATTACTGCTGCCACCAATCTGTCACGTAGGTTCTTTTACTAATGTTTTGATGATCGAAAGAAAGAGAGGGTCTCGCGGCGACTCGTATACCCGACTGATGAGGAAGCCCGTCCTGACGACTTCTTCTGTCCGAAAAATGTGGAGGGAGGTGAAATGTTCCGGAACTGGAAATGCAAAAACTGTATGCGTTATAGTGTATATTTTCTGTATATTTTTATTAATATATAATTTTCTAATTAAATTTATAAATAAATCCTTCTTTTTAGTTTTTCTCGCTAATCTCTTATCTTATTCATCAGAATTGTCATAATGATTATATAAATAGACCTTTGCAATACAAAAAAAAATATATTCCTTATGTATCTATAATACTTATATGAATAAAATTATATAAGATACTTGTAACATTGCGCGAAATCCATATAAAATCCCGCATTTAACTTACTTATAAAAATTAGAAACTCTATATATATTCAGCTTTCGTGCATCCCAATTCTTCACTTTCTGTAATAATTCTATACGCTATTTCAAGCTATACGAAACGACATCGCCGCACGGTAACGAGCGCGCAAACGTTTCAAATAATAAGCGTATGGCCGTACAATACGCGATCGCAGGAACCGGTTCGTCCGCCGAAAATCCAGACCGAGAGAGCGCACAGAAAAGAGTAATTGCGTCAAAGCCATTTAATGCCACGCGTGTGCACACACGCGCAGAGCCGAGAAACGCGAAGTCACGCGCCGCGGATATAATCCATCGCTCGGCAAACCGCTTCTGTCGTGTACGTGTGCAATATAACATATATAAGAGTTCTATTTTTCGGCTGGTTATGCGGCTATTATTCTTTTTCTCGAAAGCAAGCGCGCGTACGCGTGCCGCAAATTGCGGTATCCTGAATTCAGAGATACTATTTATTATATACGCTCGGTGTAGTAATATACGAATTTCATTTTTAGTCGCGGTACAATTCCGCAAGGTAAGTAAGAAATAGAATGAGAGAGAAAGAGGTAAAAAATTAGCAAGATTTCGTCGTACGCACCGGAAACATTTAGCGGGGCGATTATAATAATGGCCCCGTCTAATCGGCGAAACGAAGTTTTAAGCCTGCGATTTGTAGGCTGGTCGCGTGCCAAGTGCGTATTACGGATGCAGCGGGTATCGTGCTCGTCGAATGTGAAAATTATATATGTGTACATTGATATTTAGCCTGTATTAATATTATTATTAATGGAAATATGCTTGAAAATATTATGAAGATGACTCTATACGTTTTGTATTACGAGGTCTATATCTAAGACACCTAAATATATATGACAAGAGTTTAATATTTTATTTAGAAATATCATTTAATAATACTAGGGGAGATATTTTGCTGGCTAATTAAAATATTTTGGATAGCGAGATGTGACTCATAAAATTTATTTAGTGTCCCTATTTAATAGGCGCTATTAATAATCACATTCAGTCTTTGTGGTAGCAGAACAATAACACAATAACAACTTAGTAGCTTGCTTAGTCTGTCATAGTTAAAAATATAATTTGCATGCTGTATACACTTTTAATGAGTGACCTTAAACATAAGAATGCAATAAAGTATTGAATTGAAACTTAATTATTTTTTTACGTACCTACTCGAAATTTTTATTACATAATTATCAAATAACAGCTGCTCATAACATTGAATTTGAGTTTTTATTAAAAATGTAAACGTTACAAATACACGATCATAACTACTATTGGTTCACAAAAATGTCTGTTTATATTGTGTTTCGTATCAATCAATCAGTTTAACGAAACTTAAACGCAATAACATATTTCCAAAACAAACTAAATTATCAGTAATAGATAATCACTCGGCAATTGACAAACCTCACAGCTCCCTCCATTAACATCGTTATAAACGCCACGCGCAACCAACTCTCCTCACCGTAAAAAAAAGAAAGGCGCCATACGAAACTCCTTTACGTTACATATACATATATACACCATCAAAAAAAAAAAAAAAAAATCGTCGCCCAGGCCTCCCGGGGGTAATCGGCCCATTACCATGCATACCCCGGCCTCCGCATCAGGAATCATTATCAGTCGGCGTACAAGCCCACTCGCACATACGCGCATACATATATCTATATACCTATATACCCCTGACGAAATTGCCGCACGCGCGCACGCGTACCGCATCACAATCAGCCCGTAATGCCTCGAAAATATATAATGTCGAAACGCGCGGTAAGAGTGCGCCTGGCTTTCCGTCGAGAGTGTGAATTAAATTCGTGTCTGTATCGGCGTTTCGCAAGTTCCTTTCTGAATAATTGATAAATAGGGGGCGAGAGTAATTAAGCAAGTTTAATTCGATTTTTATGGCAAATGGATTGAGCTGCGCGCGAGTATTAGGTTTTTCATTATTCCGGGGTGGTCGTTCATTGTGTGCTAAATCGCATGACTTTGAGACGCGAGCTGATTCACTCGCCGATTAATACATTATATATATAGTACTACGCGCTGGGCTATAATCTATTTATAATCTTTTTGTAAACAAGCGATGATAATCTGCTTTACAATTGAAATTGCATTCAATTTGTCGAGGCACTGGAGGTTATTTTTATTCATGAGAGTAGTGCGATATTTTCTTATTTTTTATACGCCCTCTCTCTCTCTTAACAAATTACTTTCACGTTTTGACTTTGTTATTTACGATTACGATTTGTTATTCAAATATACATACATTTTATCGCTAGTCTCGATGCATATAACGCTGTAATCCGTTTAACCGATTTTTATCGTTGCGCGTTCTTGGATTTTGCGTACACGGATTATGATGGTTAGCAACATAATGTTATCATAAGTTTAATAAAACATTTTTTATTGCATAATAAAACACTATGTTTTTTCACCCCTTGGGTATAGGATAATTGCGTCCGGATAAATAAGTAAAATTATTTTAATCGCGAGAGCTATCGTGATTTATGCGAAAATTAATACCCATCGTACAATAAAAAGAAGCACAATGATATAATTTAAACGGCAGCCAGGGTTTATAATTAATGCCGATGTACTTATTATAAAGTCACGAAAAAAAGTAGAATTTTTTTTCCGTTTTACGCGCATAAAAGTAAACAAAACCAAAGTAACGACATATAATTTATGACATTGCGTATATATAAAAAAAAGTTAAACCGGGCGCACCATCAGCATACTTATTATTCCTTCTTCTCTCGAGCAGGAAATAAAAGCAGCTCTTCATACGCGGCACGGTATTATTGTCCGTGCGCGCACTCAAAACGCAATTTGTAATTTTTATCTCCGCTTAATCACGAGTTCAGCGGCACACACGTCGCGCGCCGAAAGCTCATCCGCTCTTGCGCGCTTTTCGCCTCTCTCTCTCTCACGTTCTCCCCTCCTCTGTCTCTCTTCTTCTCTCGACAAACGAGACAAGCGTCGGCTTTCATAAATAATCCATTCATTCGCCCGGTAATATCTATATAATTTTCCCCCGCAGCTCTTTAATCAGCGCGCGCGGATTTTCGAGTCCGGATCCTCTTTCTCTCTCTTTCTCTCTCCCTGTTTCTCACCCGCCATATTTCACCGATAATAAAGGATCGATCCGGGGCGTGAAGAGAGCGTCGCGCCCGGCGCCCGGTCAATCAGCCCCGAGAGAACGAACGTAACGAGAATATATATATAAAAAAAACGATATATCCACCCACTCGCGTTAAGCACACATATATGTATACGCGCGTGCGCGCAGCGGTTAACTATAGTTTAGCGCTGGCGCGGCCGAACCGATGATTATGTTGTCAGGGCGCCCAAGGTGGGTGGAGAGAAAAGCGATCGCTCACTGCCGCCTGCTTTCTCTCTCTCTCCCTCCCTCCCTCGCTCGCTCGCGCAGGTGTATGACGTGGTGTATGTGTGTGTGTATGCGCGTACACGTCTTTAGGGGTAGATTACGCTGAAAATCTGTCTTGATGCTAACTCACTTCCGGCGGCGCTGCTGGGGCTGCCTGGCTGCCTTTCGCCGGGGCAATTTATTTTTGCTTTTAATTTGCGACGAGGGGGTTTCAGCGCGCGGTGAAAAGCGCGTGTACATGTACGCGGGGCCGACTGTGTGCTTAGGTGTGTTATTAGTGCTATTAGGGTGTAGGAAAAGGGGGGTTTTATTAGGGCTGTGTGAGAGGATTTTTAAAATATGTGCTTTTATGCATTTAGCGGGTAATTTATTAACTGCAAAAAGGCTGTTTGTTTTGCTGGAAAACTTTGTATTGAAAGGCGAGCGTATAGCAAGAATTAAAATATTTGTTGGTTTATAATAGAAACGAAATTCTTACCATTTATAATTTTGAATTTCGCAAAAATTTGCTCAACGTTTTCTGATTTTAATAAATTAATATTCAAGTGACAAACATGAATAATCAAATATGTAAGTATATAATTTATTTACCGTATTATAAAAGTTTCATTCTGTTTTATATTCTACGTATACCTTATACTACAGATATTTAACCCAATAATGAACGAGTAGATCGTGAGAGACTAGACAACTCGTGCGGATACACGAGAACTGGTCTAGAGAGAACCGATTCATCAACATTATCTTTATCAGCTGACGGCCATCTATAAATGCGAAACCTATAGCCTTATTTTCTGATACTCAAGTATGCAGCAGTATTGAATAATATGGATTGAGTGAGCACAATGAAAACTGAAAGTGGCTTAGAGCTACATTTTTTTTATAAAAAGGTTAGTCATTTGCCAGGAATACTAATATAATATGAATCACAGGATTGAATTATTTTTAAATTGGTATTAATAGTTATGGCTTACGAGTCAATTCAATCCTGTTGACATTATATCAGATATTATTTTTTTTTTCAATATTCTCAAACTAAAATTGTAAAATATTTCTATTATAGTTAAAATATTCATCAAAATTTTTGTTCCAATGCTTTCTATAACAAAACGATACCTGGAGTAAGAAAAAAAAATGTAATAATGTAAGAAAGCAGTAGCGGAGAAATAGAATTCCTTCCGACCATTTCAGAGCAGAGGGTTTGCTTTCTTCCTATTTCTTTTTGTTAGCTATAAAAAATATGGATGGTGCTGAGCTTACCTCTGAACGACCTGCCGCATACCTACTCCCGCAATAAAACATAGAGTATCTTTCTTTGGAAAATGTTTGCGATATTTATAGTTCTTGCAGCTTTTAATATTACTTCGCTTGTTTATTGGACATAAAAATCTTTCCATTCAATAAATACATTTTTCTTTTCTTATACATTTTTCGTATCTATTGTTTCCTTAAAATAGAAAATTTACTACATCTTCTCGCATTTGATTCGATAAAAGAAAGTGAAGGAAAAACAGGAGAAACAATACATAACTTGATTAAAGAATGAAATGAAGAATCTCCGCGTGACGCGTAAGTTTAAATTAGCGACGCGGTGCGTGTGCGCGCATGCGCCTTATACGTGCATCGTTATGCTTCTTAGCGTCATTAACAGAAGCCAGTTTTCATACGTGTTATGTACTTTTAAGCCGATGTTGCAAGTTGTGCGGAAGTTGTTAAAGAGCCGCGTAAAAAGCGGCGAGTTTGGATATACGTATACCGCGGGGAACGTGAAAGTGCGGAAAAGCTTAATTAAAATCTGCGCGCGCGCCCGACGAATAAGCTGAGGCGTGCGGAAAAGAGAGAGGGGGAGAAAAAAAGGAGAATTATAAGAGTGTGCTGTACTTTCGGCAGCGCTAGTTTACGGTTTAATGAAAGCGATTTAAGTTAGTTAACATTTTTTGACCGCACTTAGGTCGTTGCGTTATATTGTTTTGCAAAAACAACGGTGTCGTGAAGGATGTAGCGACGCTTTTTACAACAAATATTCTGTAGTGGAGAAAAAATTGAAAACTATTTACTTGGCTCTCGAAAAAGTGTAATTATAGTTTCTTCAATTATCTACTTCGATTCTGAAGTAAATTATTTTTGAAAAAACCCGCATCTGAATTTATTTGAATTAACTGTACAGCAATAGGCACACTTGTAAACATAAACAAAAGAACATAATGTAGTTACTTATCGACGCCATCCATCAAAATTACAACGAATAATTCCATTTACAAGCAGCCCACACTTCATTACACTTCAAACACACCTTTCTTCGATCACCCACTGATTTCATTTGACGGCTAAGAACTTTCAATAGTGAAAATTTACTTTTTCATTAACCCCCTCCATAAATATACAGTCATCCTGCGCACTCACGTATCTTTTTTTCAAACAACTCTCCCCACGCTCAAATCGACCGCCTTGGCAAAAACCATCCCCCGCGCGGTGCATTCTTGGGTATCAGTTGAACTGATTGCTCCGTATAAAGCAGCGAGGAATCTAATTTCAACGAGCAAGAAAGCACAGCTCTCACGAGCACATACATACACACGCGAGCGAGCCGCCGACACTTCCCTAAGAACTTAATTAACATAACTATCCAGCTCTCTCTCGCGCTCGCGCGTGTGTTATAAAGCTCTATACTCTCGAAAAATACCGGGCGCGCAAATGATGTTCAATAAGGTACGCGCGTGCGCGCACAGCTCGTTTCCAAAAGCAGCGTATATACACCGGTGCCTCGTAAAGGAGAATTCCTCTCCCCTCCACAGCCGCGTGTACAATGTGCAGTAACGACGCGAGTCCCACTATGTAAATAGCAGCTCGTGCACACAGAGTCGCAGAGAGTGTATACATAGCTACACACATGTATAGGGGCGAGTTTGCTCGGCTGGCGCGATCCGCCGTGATTGGCCCCGCAAGAACAAGGTGCGCGAGTGAGTAACGAGTAACGAGATAACTAGGCGCGCTGCTCGCCGCGAAGGTATATAATGGCTCGCTCACGACGACGAGAGGAGAGCTCGGTTTTTCGCGCTCGCTGCAGAGGCGGTCGCTACGACGCCGCGCATCCGTCCTTCTCTCCTCCTACTGCTGCCCACGCGCTCTCTCACTCTCCTCTCTCTCTCTCTCTCATGACGCGCAGATGTACTTACCAGGTGTCTTTCGTGTGCTCCTTTTGCCGAGTATATAGCGCGGGAGGAGAGGAAGAAGAAGAAAGTCGTAAGGACTCGGTATATATATGTGGAGCGCGACTGCTGCGCTCGTAACTCCGCGGCCGCTTAACCGCTGGTTAGCCAGCGCGTTTTCGTGTCTTAAAACTGAGAGACGACGATGTTTCTGGCGCGTGCGCCGAGCGAGGTGGCTTTTTCTGTGCTCGGCTGCAGTATAGTGTAAGGAGGTGTAAAATGTTTGTCAATGGTGAAGAACAGTGCTGGCTATGAATTACTGTAATGACGTGGCTCCAGGAGTTGTATAGCTGTTTTTAGGATTACGTTTCAATGCCGCGCAACTAACGCGTGGTAAAAATTTGTTTATGCCTCGTGATGCGCGCTCTGGGGTTGGCGTTTATTGTTGGAATTTTCAAGTATATCGTTGTTGGGGTATGGAAGAAATACTTTCTAGTATTTTATGGGTGCATTGTGGTTGATAAAATTCATGTGTTTTTGGTCATTTATAAGGGGTAGTAATTTATTCAAAAACATGAAAGTTTATTCAGTGCAATCAATGTGCAACTCGTACATCCAAATATGTTATGCCTGGAATCAGAAAGAATTTTATTAATTTCCATTGGTTATAAATAGTGTTCGTTCAATGAGTGGATACATTCAGACGATCCTTTTACTTATACGCATTTTAATTTAATTAGATAATAACTTTATTAAGAGAAAAGATCAGTGTCTGTTATGTAGTTGTATAATTGTATGAGAAAATTAATATAACAAGCCCGGAATTTCGTCCGACTCTCGATTGTAATTTTCACGCCTGGGCTCGTTAGCTTGATAATGCGCTACTTGATTGTTGTTCCTTACATTCCAACATAGCCATTGATCAATTACAATAAAATACCAGAGTCATATTAAACATATATACTGCTTTACCTTATAGAAATCCAGAGCCCGTATTCAATATAGAAATATCAATAGAGATCGTTAGCCCCCGATGTCGTTCCATTAATTTGCAAGTCCGAAAACATTATTATTAGGTGTAAAAAATTGGAATAAAGTTTTTCCGTCAGAATTTTTTCCTCCCACCGTATAACCTAAAGTATTTTGCAGACACTTTATAGCTAATAAGCTAGAGCGAGCGTGCGTTTAATGCATAATGCGCAAGAACGAGTGTAAAAGGAGGCGTTGTGTTCAGGGTTGGACTTTATTGCTCGTAAACATATCTCGCCGCGATGTGTTAAAAGTATATGGATACATGTACACTATGGAACTATTTTTAGCGATCTAGATATTGGCTCTGGCGAGGTAAAGGTAATTTACGGCACTCTATTTATTGATATTTTACTGGGAATTCGTGCGTTAATGACGAATATAAAAGACAGCTTTGCAAGCAAGATGTATTGATACTATTGAAAAGTGTTTCTCTTGCGTAATAATATACAGTAGAATCTTGTCATTTCACCCAACAAACAAGTGATCTCACTCCTTTATGACTAACACGATAAAAGGATGATTAACATACCTCTAACGGAAATCAGATCGGAGCTAATGCAAATTCATTCCCATATTGAAATTACTTACCTCATCATTTGTCCCTCTAACTTGGCGCGCGCCATTAATGAAAAATTCAATTAGCTCGACGTAAAATTTTATTAAACACGCGGTCGTTCGAGGCATCACGTTCGCGCGGGCACAAATTATTTTCTACCGCGCAATAAAAGATTAAAAAGCCATTACATATACACACGTATACGCGCGCGTTCAAACAGCCGGCGCGCAGGACGAGCGAGCGCTCCCAATTAACCAACAATCCAAAACAATTTGGTCGGCGAGATCCTATCGTTTGCTCTCCGAGGTAGTAGGGGGGAGCGCAGGCGGGCCCTTAGTCGGGCCCAGCCGAGTCTCTCTCTTTCCCCCCTCTCTTCTATATACCCGCCGCGCGCAGAGAGCTCGTGTGTCCCCCTCGCGTGGCGTAACGAGATCCGAGATTGATATTGCACCCCCTTTTATAGAAAGCGAGGCGGCGGCAGCTCTAATTCTGCTGCGGCGCGGTTCGCGATAGGAGGAGGAGGAGGATTGCAGGTATGCGAGATGGCGGTGCCGCGCGCGGCAGGTTGGTTAAGGTGAGGTCGTGAGGGAATAGAGAAATTGGGAAGGAATTTGTTGCGGTGTACGCGTAGTAATGATTGTGTATCGAATGTACCTTTTATTGCTGCCTGAAAGCGTGAGTAATGGCGAATGTGTTTTATTTAATTGAATTAATGGAAAAAGGGTCGTTGTATCTTTTTTTCCAGGTGATCGTCTCATTTCTTATTAATTTTGATTAAATTAGTTTTATACAAGAGAAGTCAGATGGGAAATGAGAAAGAAGATAGGGTTTTCTTCTTGGCTGTTCAATATTTGACTTTAAGTTATAGATCTCTTCAAGACAATTAAAGATTGCTTGTATACGACTATCCATATAATATTTACTATTGATCTGATACTATTTGCATGAATTTAATAATCACAATGTTTGTAGAACTTGCTGATTTTTTGTAATTTTCTTGAATAATTTTATTCTATTTTTTGTTGGGCGATGTGCGTCAAAGTACTAATACAGTATAACTTGTAATAAATTCAAACTTTCAAGGATGAAGGGAACGTTTATTTTTAGTCTGTAATTAGGGTTCATATATTATAGGGTGTAACACAAGATGACAAAACATTCAAAGTCGTATTCAGTTATCCTCTTATAAAATAATGATAGCCAGTTAGGTGACATATGATAAAACTGTTTGTGATTGGTTGTCTCGAAAAAAAGGTCGAAAATTTGAAATTGATTTTAAATCCTCTTTTAAGAGCGCGTTTGACATAGTCATATACGAACTTAGGAAGCTATATCTGACTGTTTAACTATACTTTGGACAAAAGAAAATTCTAAAAAAAAATAATATGAATTTTTACCATAGGTGAACAGAGTGAACAAAGTAGTGAAATATTATAAATAATTTTAAAAAATTATATTTAAAAAAAGCTTTTCTTGACCACATGTAAAATTATAGAAAAAGCCTTTGTTTGTAAGCTAGGTTACATTATCATTACATCACGACTAGACACTGCATAATCATAATTACCCGCATAATTATATTTTCGCCGCAAAACTTTTACAAATAAAATTGTTTATCCAAGGCGTTTTTGCCCTTTTCCCCCCATCAACGCCGTGCCACGGGGCTCGCGCGTTTTGCAATTCATTATAAACAATTTGCAAAAAGATTTAAAGAGCCGTATATCTTGCGTAATAAGATGGCTCGGGCGGCGAAAATTTGTCGAAAAGCGGCGATATTTTTTCAAAACGACACGAGATTTACAATGCAAAAACGCGCGTCGGTCGCGGGGCCCGCTCGCCCGTACCTCCTAATTAAGTAATTTATACGTCAGCGGCGAGCCTCGCTCTCTCTCTCTCTCTTTCTGCCGTCATCCACCTACCTCAAAATTGCACGCGAGTGTACACTTTCATAAGTGTAATTACATCACCGAGCCAATTTTCGCGGGCCAATTAACTGCTAAAGCACATAAAGAACCCGCCAGATTTTCCTTCTCGCTTCCTCTCTCGCGCGCGGGCGTGTACAAAGCCCCGCGAAGAAAGTGTAGATCCCGACGAGGAAAAAAGTGGCACGTGAGCGCTGGTATTTGAATACGGGCGAGGGCCGAATAGAGTCGTCATGCGATCCGCCGAACGCTAAGGCCGTAATCGGAAGGTTGGCAATTAGGTATAGCAGCGCGCACCCTCACGATGCCTCCGTGAGAAGTCGGTCAATCGGATGCGCCGCGCCGTAAGTTGCGAGTTGGAGCAAAAGTAGAATAAAAGTGGAGATTGCAGTCTTTCGAGTCGAACTTGGGGGTTACTTTTTTGAACATTAGTAGTGCGCAATGCCACGAGTGCAACGCATGTATTTTTAGTGCCATTTACATGTACAATGTTCTTCAGCTTGCTGACAATTACTGGAATAAGTGGTATAAGTTAAAAATAATTTCATTGACATAGCGCCGGGTCCATGTTGCAACATAAAGCGCTGAAGTCGTTGGGCTGTTGTGAAACAAAGGATTACGTGACAACGCTGGACAACGGACACCTGCATCAAACAAATCGAACACGATGCCTGATCGAAAATAATACTTTTTTTTGGTTGTGAGACCCTGGGACATAACACCTATTACTTTTCTTTTATTTTCTTATAAAATTTTTCGAAATGATTTGTTTTCACAGTGTCATCAAACAATCACTCTGATTGTTGTTGTTTGTACTTATTGTTACTTACATATTGATAGCGTTAGCTTGAGAACTATACCTTAGACATCAGTTGTCGCTTTTTAAGTAGATGTGTCATCAGGTAAAACAATAATAGTAGTATGCTCTCACTATGGGCAAACGGTATCGGATTACCATGTGAATTTTCCGGTAAGCGCAAAGAAATTTCAGTTCGTATACCTCTGGTGTGAAATCGTGGATAATATTGAAAATGTGA
>UXGD01006848.1:0-11873 GCA_900474315.1 Torymus auratus
CCTATCAAATGAGAACAACCTTGTCGCGAAGGTGTGCCTTCAAACAAAATTTTTAACATTTTGAACTGGAGATAAGTACTACTTTTTTTGAGATTTCCTCATATACCTAAATGCACTTTAACAATGTTTATTGTACTTAAGAAAATTTATTTATGTGTGATTTTAATGTTGTGAATAATGTGATATTATTTATTCAATTTCAATTAAGCATATTTTATTCTTTGAATAATTTTGTAGAGACGTACCATTAAAAATTATTTTATATTAATTAAATAGCAATTAATAAAATCTAATTGTTTATTGGTTTCAGCATATTTTTTAAAATAACAATATGCGTTTTCTTTTGGAAAATTCATTTTTTCAAAATTTTTCATCGGTTAATCTTTAAATAATTATTCAAGAAAAAAAATAAGTTTCTACACATTAAAATTGAATAAAAAATAAAAAAATTAGGCATTTTGTACGACTATTTTTTCAGTAAACAATATCTGCAATTACAATTGAAATTTCAAAATTTGTTTCAGTTCATTCATTGTACTCCTTTTAACATATATCCCTTACATCACCACATCTTAGATACGTAAAATAAAAATTATTTTCTAAAAGATCCGCGTATCTTAGGATACGACCACCTTAATATTATCCGATTAATTGTAGAGTTGAATTTGCCCAACTTTATGATATACTTTATAAAATTTTATCCCGATATCTTATTTGTTCCTGACATTTTCTAAGAATTGCATAAGTATGTCGACTCTGAGTATTCAAAAACATTGAAATGTTAGAGTCCAACAATTCACCGTTACAAAGCTTTCTCTTTGAGAATGCAAATGCCAAACCAGTATAAGCTAACTAATTTTCTTTGAGGAAAATGAATTATGGAGAGTAGCAATAAACACATTTTAAAGCGTTATCATTGTATTTGAAAAAAAGGTTCTTTTTGTTGTTATTTTACATATTATAGATAATATATAAGTAAAATGAAATCAAATTACACACCTATATTACGTTCTCTGCCTATGCGATAAGGCAATATCCATTACGTGAAAAGCTTGCTAATAAATATTATGCAGACAACCATCACGAGAAAGACTCATTACTCAAGAGCGTTTATTATAAGTAGTCACGGGCAATAGGAGAAGTGGACACAATAAAGCCATTAAAACATTTAAGTACGCGGTGCTGTTGGAAAATTCGTTCGACACAAGCCAACTTTTCTTTTTGAAGATCTTCCGCACATTTAGACCATTACGTATCGAGGATCGTTTCAGCAGCTGCAGCACCCGCCTACCCGCCCAGGATTAATTAAGAGGCAAAGCTCGTTAAATTAAAAGTCCTCGTTAGCTGATTGATTCGATTTGCACGCAGGGTTGCGGTTTATGTGTACCCTTAGCGCAGGCACACCCAGATACACCAGCACGTACGTATATATCTTACATTACTATATACGCATAATATTGAGGCAGTACAGTAGGGAAGGAGACGCAAAAGGCGTCTTCAAGGAATGCTAATTCCTCGAAGAAGCGCGCGAGAGAGAAGCTAAGACGGGAGCCTCGTACCAATTTATATTATTCAAAGCTAATGCCCTGGTTATTATTCGCGCATTATGCACGTAACCGCAGTCGCGTGTGTATACGCTGTATAAACGGATAAAGTCGTTTGTATGAATTTATGTGATTGATAAATGGGTTCCGGGACTTTGCATAGCTGTTGCGTGATTTTCCGAGCTCTATGCATATAATGATAATCAAAATATAATTTTATGCACGTTCATAAAAATTGTTATAGGATCCTAGTGGAAGGAGACTTTGCATTCATTACTTCACTTTCATGTAAAGAAATAATATTTTAATTACTCAAAGGTAAATTCAGTAATCCACATCATTAAACAAATTACAGTTACAAGCAGTAATGTGTTACAAAATAAGATTAAAATCTATTTAATCCCATCACCGCTTATCAATTAATCAGAGAAAAGCATGTGAAATCAATATGTGCACCTTATAGCATCTTGAACCCTATAAGGACTTTTGAATTGGCCGTCCATCAACGATTATAATCTACTTTGCTACAAAGCATAATGTATATGGATATATTCGATGTCGCGTATCAAATAAGTTTCTGTTCGCATAGTATAATATATGATTGATTTCGATTCATTGATCCATTATGACCGTGACCTAGTCTGCCTATCAAAAATCGGAATTTGTATAATTTTATCACATATATTTGTACTGAAGAGATTGATAAAAAATATAATAATTCCCATATTAGTCTCATATTATTTTTGTCGGAGCTTAATAATATTTATTATAAGCTATTACATGTGCGGATTCGAATATAGTCGAATATAGAGGCGTATACTTCCCGTACTTTTCCAATACTGTGGGCAATATAATGTTACAAAATTTTTTTGTACAAAATATTTAAGTATTAAGTACAAATAGTTCATGTGAAAACTTTTTAATAAAGATATGCTTATAGTAGATGTAATGAGCAATATTATTTATTTATTTCAGGAAATTTTAAAATACTTGATAAATATAATATGTTTAAAATAAAGACTGAAATAATTATTTATATTAAACTATATTGCTTTTTAAATATACCCAAGCAAAAAAAATTACTTTTTATAAATTTTCTATAATTTGATTGTTGAACATTTATAAAAAATGAATAAATACTAGAAATCATTATAGTGATTTATTTGAAAAGGATCAATATAGAGTGATATGGGTACATTGAGCATAACATTAAGGCCGTCCATATTGAAAAAACAGCCTCTTCCCAAGGATGTGAACTTAGTCAATAATAATGGTAATAACCCTGAGTAAAACAACGAGAATGAAATTTGCAGAAAGAGAAGCGGGAAATGTGAAAATATGGGGCTTTTCTGACGACGGAAACTCTATAGAGTATAGCTGCAGGAGGCAGGATTCGCGCTGGCCTATAGAGTCGCGCAGGCACACCTCGCGGCTCACGGCAGCAGCCGTAGCTCGACACTGCGCGCTAGCTGAATTATTCCTGGAGCGGCGCTTTATCGCCTCGCCTCGCTGAGTTCGCCCTCGCGAAGTCTCTCGAGTTCCTTGAATATTGCAGGCCGAAGCTCGCTCGCTGCGTTCGGCGCTGCTTCAGCTGCTTTAAACAATTAGTCGGCGCGGCCCGCTCGTCTCTGTGTAACGAGGAAACCTCCTCGCGCAGTAGCGGCGGCAGCCTGCGAAATAGCGCACTGCAAGCAAATAAAGCACGCGGCGATAACGAAGCCGCGTGCTGCACGCGAACGAACGCAGTCGCGCGACAAATTTGAGTATGCGCTCAGAGAACTGCCGTGTCCTTTGCCTCGTGGACTGCTCTTGCCCGAGAGTAAGTATATATTATATGCTGGGGACTGTTCCTTTTCTATAGGTGATCGCAACTATCGAGTCGTGGAAAAAAGCCGAGGAAATTCGTTGTGGATTTTCATTTCAAAACACGATATGAATGATTTAGCTTTGAAGTAAAACAAATACGAAAACCAATATTATAAATATTTGATATCATACAGTACACGATAAAATTTTTACAATCATTAATAAAGAATTGGCGCTTTAGTTCCAATGAATGTAAATAAAACTGAAAAATAAAATTTTTTTTTAGATTAATAAATGCTAATTTAAAATTGACTAATCGGAATACATAATTTTACATCTACAAATTGCTATTGTTTATTATATTTATTTTGATGATTTAGAAGATTTTTCGCGTATTGTATGATTTGATATATTAACTAAAAGAAAACATTGTGAAAGGTACATTTGAAAAAATTTCAATTGAATCTTTTTTTAAACACTAAAAGGTCAATTGTTTGTGGATTTCCTCGCAAATTTGGTGAAAAGAAGGTGTTGATAATTGTAAATTTTTCCACTAAAAAACATATCAATGTGACTTATTCATGGTTTATTTTTAAATTATTGGAAATTGAGGAATAAGATTCCATGAACTTATTTGTGTCATCAAAATAAGAATTTAGTAATCCACATCATCAAACAAGTTACAGTAGCAAGCAATGATTTGTTATAAAATATTATTATTATTAATTATTAATAATATATTTATTATTTATATGATTAATTATTATTTGAGTTACTTTAATAGTACATTTTTAGGTATTACAGTTAATTAATTTTACTCTTCCGAGAATTTACTTTGAATGGATTACATTACAAACAGCTAAGAAATGAAGTGAAACGTGTCAAATATGTTGAACTCATATCAAAACAAGAATTTCTCTACCCTCTATGTTTATAAATCTATAGAAGGGATAACTTCGTTGTGGTTAGTTGTGCCCTGTCAGTCGCCTAGTTAACATCTTGATTTAGTCAATTATTCACGTCAGCTTATTGGTCTAGTTTTAAATTAATTAAGCCAACTTTTATCGTTAAATAAGATCAAAATGATTGCCATATTTTTTCTTCTTTCTCTGTTCTCACTTTGTATCAAAGCAAATATGCGTAAGTTAAAATTTATAATTATATTAAAAGAAATTTATTAAATTGGAATTAAATTTTCATAACACATATTTAAGTTAATATATTTATTGTGAATTACCAAATAATAATTTTCTGTAAGAGACTATATTTAATAATAGAAAATTGAAATTTTTTCCTAAAATTGATACCATTCTATTATAATATTATCCGGACTTTGTATTAAAATGTTTACATACATATTTTTAATTAAACATTACATTTTCAACAGCTATAACGATTCCATGTGTCAGCGACGAAACGTGTAAAAGTGTCCTTAATCCATCGTTACATTTCAAGTGCCTTCATGGTGGATGTATGTGTGCAAACGAAACTAACAGATCATATCAGATTTGCTCTACGGGAGACATTATTGTATCGGCGAGACAAAGAGGTAAGACATTGTAGTAATTAAATCTATATTGTAGTACCGAATACAATAGGATAGCTTTGAAATTAAATCGGTAATAAGCTATTGTAGTTAAAAAGAAATGTTATAAAAATAGAGTCAAAAAACACCTTGCGTGGTATTTTTTATTAATAAAGACACCGATGTAATGTTAATGTCAATCGTGTGATCAAGTTAAAAGTTAATCATAGATTAATTTTGCATGTCTATTGGAGAAAAAAATAAGTCAAAGTATTTTGAAAAACAGATATTTTCGTAATAGAACAGTGTTGGTATGCATAATTTATATAAACAAAAGATATTTCCCTCAGCTAAGAAGCATACGACTATTATTTCAAATTAAAAAGAACTCGCGCATACTCATGAATAACTTTTCACGCGTTAAGGAAAATGAACGGACGAGATGGAATGCTACTGTCGTAGCGTAATTCAAAAACAGCAAAACAGTATATATAATTCGGAACGGTTTTTCCAAGCCCTCGCATCCCGCTCTTCTCACAAAGCCCCTCCCAATCTCCGACTCCGAAAATTTCATAAACCGAGAAGGAATTCGACTCACTATTTCGGGGAAACAAAGGGAAAGAAAAGAAATGCGGAAATCCTTTCATTCGCTAGCGAAAATTCTTGAGATATCTCAATGATTTTCGCGTGCAAATGCGCTCTGCTCTCATACAAATGATGCCATTACACCTACTGTTGCAGTGGGCCTGAGGCGCGATTGCAGTCGCGACGTGGACTGCGAACACATCGATGGGGCCAAGTGTTACGACGACGAGGTCAGCGAGGGGAAATCACGCAGAGTCTGCGACTGCCAGCCCCACATGGTGATGAGCGCTGACGAGAACAAATGCCTCCCGGGAGCAAATGAGATTGGGGCCCGTTGCGTCGAATCGCTTCAGTGCACGGCCAAGCTTGAAGGCGCCGAGTGCAATGAGGGTAGATGTAAGTGCAGGCCAACCTTTCATTTCGCCCAGACCAAGAAGCGTTGCGTTCTTAACAAAGGTAAGATTGAAAATATTTCATTTATTTCCCGATAAATGTAAGAACATGAAGTAGAAGTCATGCTTAGAGCAATAGGACCATCATTATTATGGAGAACGACTTGATACAGAAATGTAAACAAGCTGAGAAAGACTGTGACGATTGAAATAATATTTACATTCTTTATGTTATTATTCGTTCACTTCTTACAATGACTCTGGACAGCGCCAATTCCATCATGAAATTTGCAACTATAATACAACTTTGAAAATTCATATGAAACTGTACTCATCGGTAGCTCGTTTCAAATTTTTGAGAAACATACCAAATAAAAATATTTCTTTGCAGTTTATGGTGAATCGTGTGTAAGAGAAGATGAAAGCTGTTTTCAGTCATCGGGTCCAGATGGGAAGAATGTATTAGGTTGCTCAAATAAAAATGTTTGCAAATGTATAAGGAATTACGTATACATTGACGGAAGCTGCCAACATTCAGGTGCTACCCGAGTAATTTTCAATGGCTTTTTACTCGCAATGCTGATTATGCTTAGCACCCGTTTATTCTAAAAAAGCAACAGTCAAATAGTATTTGTTTTTGAAAAATAGCAACGATTATTTTAATTTATTTTAGATTTTGTTCTTATGTTAAGCGTTTCTTTTTGTTATCTTAATAGATTTATTTATTATGCATGTATGAAATTTTTAAAATTATTATATCTTTTAGTTATACAAAATAATTTATTGCGTGACTTTTAAAATGTCATAAATATGATAACGCTAGGTCTTAGAAAATATTTATTTATCTAGTCTATAAACATTAGAACTATCCGCCTAATGTGTAACAAGTAAAAATGATGTTTCTTTTTGGAATTATATTTGAAAACATGTGATCACAAAAATAAAATGTTTTAAATGATAAATTTATTACCTGTTCACAATGATCACTGTAAGAACATTGGTGATTGAATGAAAACATAATAATAAACATTGATATAAAAATATTGAAAGAAAGCTTGAATTTTGATTTTTGAAATACTTTTTAAAATGAGCAATGTATTGGCAATGTTCATTTTATTTTACAAAAAAAAATTTAAGCTTCCGTTTGATATCTTTAGATCATCAAAGTCGATAAAAAAATTTTTCCGAAAATGATACATTTTTTATATTAATTTCAACTGGTATAAGTTTTAAATTATTACCTATCGGTACATTTTAAGTTAACAATTATTTAATGATTGTATCATTATAAATGTAAATTAATATGAATAAAATATGTATTACAAGTAATCTAAGAATTAGATTCTAAATTTATTAATTGAAATTTTAAGTGTTCCTCTTTAAACGACCGTTTGAAATGTGGTAACAATGTACCCTTCAAAATTCAATGGTAGTTTAAACAGTTATAGTTCGTAGTTTTAAAATTTGACTATATTTTTAAAAAGATTAGCTTCAAATTTAATTCCATAAATCTGCCTGCTCAATATATGTATAGGTATTATAAATTTTAATTATATTAATTAGATCCTAAATTGTATATTTATATACATAATATTTTTATTTCATGCAGTTAAAATTCAATGTCAATAACCAATTCACCAAATAGTGGTTAAGTGCATTTTGGGCTTCAATAAGCTTTGAGGGATAAATTAATTTTCATGTGTACTCTTTAGTCTAAATTATTTTAATTGATCGCGAAATTGACACATTTTAAACATTCAATATCAGAAAAATGAATTTTAGTAAAAGTAATATTTTTAGTAAAGTAAATTTGTTCAAATTTTAGAAATAGAGAGAAAAATATATCTAAAGTATAGCATGATGTGGAATCGAAATCTCGGCTGTCGAAACAGGAGTCCGGTACCATAATGATGCAACTAGTTATTAAGTTTCTAGTTATTATTTACAAAAATCAAAATATTTATTTCAGATGAAAACAATTATTTTAAAAACTTGATATCTTTAAAGTTGTGTAATTTTAAAAAGTACTTTTTTACTACAATTATTATTACCTACTTTGTCTAAACACAAATAGTAAAATGTATGGGGCTTAATGAACTGTGAAATCGGTGGCAAAATCTTGTTATAAAAAAGTACTAATAATTGGGGAATCATTAGAAGATTTGACAATGAGCCCTGAAAATTGGTGACGCAATAGTATTTGTAAAATTTCAGAACAATATCTTTTTTCGCGACTTATACAGAATTTTTCAACTTTAAAATCATGTTTTTCCTTTAAAATAACTTAATTTCTCTAAAATTACTTCAAACTTAACATAATATATATGAATCTATACATATTGCATACAAAAAGACAGCCACTACACAGCATCCACAATATTCACAATATGCATTCTCTTTGCATTTTCATCAATATTAGTCGGTATGAAATCATTATTGATGTTATTTGTAGCAAATACTGAATAATGACGCTTGAATGATACTGCATATTACATGTTATTCATCAATACTCAAGAACGTAAAAGCAGGATCAATACTGTATAATACAACACAAGGGTGGCTGGATATAATGTAACGTGGTGGGAATGCAGGCGTTATAATGATAGTAATGGAGAAACTAAAACTGATGATATC
Organism: Torymus auratus; assembly: GCA_900474315.1. Lineage (NCBI taxonomy): Eukaryota > Metazoa > Arthropoda > Insecta > Hymenoptera > Torymidae > Torymus > Torymus auratus. The sequence goes on from UXGD01006848.1 coordinate 8,487, forward strand.
GGAACTCCGCATCATTGATTAAGCAGGCGGATTTTTATGTAATACAATAAAATCGTTACATCGTTTCTTTTGAAGCTTATTTATAATATTAACAACATTAAATAAGGTAACCCGAAGTAATTCCGCCATCATAAGCGGAATACTTTTGGTACGCTTCTGCAAGCATTTTTAGAAAAAACTTTTAGGGAGACATGAAAATATAGTACCTATATCATTAATGAAGAAGAAATTAAGGACACCTTCGAAGTAATATTGACTTCACACAAAGCCAAAATAGAAAAAGACTTTTTGTCAAGCCAAAATTGACAAAAATATATAAACATGCATTAAAATAAAATCTTTTACTAGAAAAAAAACTCTGGACACTTGAAAAATGAAATCAGCCTTTTTAAGAATAACTAAATAAATTTAAAAAAAAAACTGAATAAATGTGCACTTAGCTAGCGTGTATAGCTAATACGACCACTTTACTTTTCATATTAATACTCTTGTAAACATGTAAAAAAGATTCGGAAAACTTTTAAATAATTATAAGCCATATTTTTTTATATTTTTTAGCTACTTATATGTCTAATAAATTAAGTATTCACATAAAGTGGGGCTGAGGAAATTTGTATGTGACCGAATTACCTCGAGTTACCTTACTTTTAATCTAATTCTTCACATATAAAAGGTTTATATTATACAATTCAAACTCAAGTTATACATATGTCTACATATAAAGGCGTTCCATAAGGCAAAGCCCACTCTTATTCATGTTATAGATTGCAAACATCACTAAAAGTCTCTCGAATAGTGCTATAGTATCTAAATATATGCCGATGACACCGCTATATTAATTTAAAAGAATTGAGTAATGCCTACATTTATGTGACTAAAAATCAATCAAAATCATTTTAGTATTTCATTAATTAGACCGATTTCATTGTTTTTATCATTGTATAAAAAAGCATACTACACAGTGCTTTAACAATTTCGATAAAAATGATATTTCCAAACATCTTTTCAAGTTTAAAAAAGAACTCGCTTAGGCGCCGATCAAAACAAAAACATATTAAAAATGTGTTTTTAATATGTTTGTATGTGTGGTATGTGCGTGTGTGCATCTGCAGTAATTTTCAAATACGGTCATTCAAATCATCATACTTATTTATAATACAATATCAATTGTAATTCTGAAATAAATATTGGATGTGAAGCAAGCGAGGCAATTTTATGATTTGATTGAGAGCATAATATAAATAAATTACTTGATACATATTCTCAGTACGAGAAGTTATTATACGAAACGAACCTTAGTGATTATAACAGAGATGCATGAGAAAATTCAAAGTTTGTAACTATATATTAAACGAGCGTTTCTGATATTTGCCTAAGTCCTTGTGCAAATAAGAACGTTCAATTAATCATCCATAAGTCGCTGGCAGCCACAAATATAACAGTGCATTAACTTCATCCTAGTTTCCGAGTACTAATGAACTATCACAGTGTACAATTATCTAAGATATACAAATTGTATGCAATAAAAAATTATTAAACATAACAAGATTACAATCAAAGGAATCACCTGTTATATTACTCAATGTAATCATGTAATCAAAAATGTAATCATTTTTTGTATAAAATTCATATTATTTATAAAAAATCCTATTCAGAAATGGCAAAGTGGATGTAGTTATGATGAAACATGCTTGAATACAGTATTAAAAGCTGGACAAAATTATCTTTATTTTGTCTACGGATTGATTGGAAACTGGTACCACGATGGCTCTTAACTGACCGAAAACGGTATGGAATATTTTTTTTAAATGGACGTTTTTTTATATAATTTTAGATGATTAAATACATTATCGAATTGCCATATTTTAATAATTAAAATATGGATTTTGACTAGAATTACACAGCATTTTGAAAATAAATACAACTTCCAAAATTATGTTCACCATTATTAGATTTTCCTTTTGAAGTTGAATGACATTGCATGTAACTGCCCACGGGAAAAAGGAATGCGACTGGATTGGAATTGCCATGAAAATCAACGAATTACAATCAACTCTTTCTTTTTTTTCACTAAAAGATGAATATTTATCAAATTAAAAAAAATTAAAATAAAGATTAGAATTAGCAAGACCAATACCAAGAACTTAATCGTTTTGTTACATCAAACTGTTGGTGGATACTAAAAAACTAGAACTAAAATTATGGTCGGTATCTGAAATTCTCGACCCGAAGAGGTGTTGTTTGAATATAATATTTCTTATTCTTTAGTCGAATCTGATCGGACGAGTAACGACATAGGTACTTCCTCTCTTAAAAAAGTGATGGCCGAATGTTGTGAACCATTGAAAGATTGATTTTGATTAGCCTGTAAGGAATAAGCGTGAAAATTAGCTACTTCCGCTACTTAAATTGAGATATTTATTTTTAATTATTTCAAACTAAATACTTAAATCAAAAGAATAGAATACAAAATTAATCTTTTCATGCTTTAAAAAATTTGTTGATTATGACATCATTATAACTAATTGAGCAACACTTTTTGAATCATGAAGAATAAACTTGTTTATATTGTCAAACAACTGGTTACTATTATTATAAGGTAAGTCGGGGTAATTCGGCCGCTTTGCTAATTCGACCAGTTTTCTAGTTTGCTGTCTTTACTTATCCGAAAGCTTAAATAAACGATGTCGCCAGCTTCCAAATATCAAAAATATATGTTTTGTACAGTTTTTAATTGTTTAAAAATGACCACTACATAGTTATGCAAGTTTCTATTATGAACTTTCAACGAGTCGGGCGTCTTATAAAGTCAAAAAACCAAGTATTCCGTTTATAGTCGAAATATAAGCTAAAAAAACTAATTGAAAGAGATACGGGCAGAAAGGTGATGCTTTTTCCTTTCAATTAGTATGGAAGTAATATTAAAAATCTTCTTTTTTTTGCATTTTGTAGAATACTTTTGCCTCTATAATTCACTTTATTCGGCCAATATGTAAAGTAAATGTGATCTAATAAATATTAGAAGGTGTGAAGTTCGCATTACTTTCAAGAAGTCATTTATGTGTCTTTTTTCTGAGAAGAAACTTTAGAAATATGATAAGCAATAATCAATTTCATTGATCAAAATAAATTCTTCGTTTAGCTTACGGAGACTTCCATATAGAATTCCAAAATTGTTTATAGAATGCAATATAATGACAAATGAATTCCTTTATTTCCTTTATACTAAGCATCATTCATAAGAGTCAACAATTAAATACAGGTTTTACATATTTAAAAACATAAATTTTATTAATTTTTACAGTTTATAACTTAATTTATTCTATTTTTGTCAATATTGGCCAAATTAGATGACATGTGAGGTAATTTGGCCAAAACGCACATTTT
>UXGD01006849.1:0-11870 GCA_900474315.1 Torymus auratus
GTCCGTATCCAAACGTCCGTTCGTTTATAGTTAATGACGTTTCTTTAATGTAAAGATTTTCTTCTCTCTGTGTAGGTCTATGAGTCCCTTAGCTCATAGAGATATCGATTAATATGAAATTTATCAAAGTTTATGAGCTCAAAACAAACTTCTTTCAAAGTAATTATATTTTCAGAATTAATTTGTCACACATTAGACCTAAAGAACTATTTAAAACGCGTAAATACAATAAAAAAAGTCCCTTGCGATTATTATTCATCAGTATTTCATTTTATACGGAAATATTAAATACAAAAGACATAAATTAGGCCTGAAAATACTCAGAACAAAATACGTTCATTATACGCGGAGATAACTTTGAAAACCCAACTGAGTTGAGTTCAGAGTCCACTTATTGTGATCAGATTCACATTCACTTTGAGAAAGCCAAGTGCTAATGATTTAGCGGGGACCTTTCATCTGAGATTTGAAGTCAGGTAAAAATAAGCATAATTCACTTACAGCAATGACTGTTATTACTTATCAAGCGCGGTGGCACATGAATGTATAGTAGATTATGCACCTAGGGAGTAAACGTCGCCTTCGGCTCGGGCGACAATTATATGCGATTTGAGACATTCTTTACTTACTCCCGTGGTGCATATACTGATTTTCTCCACGAGGAGCGTAAAATGCGTAGGCTGTTTTTCGTCCGCAGGGCGTATAGTACGCACTTTACGCGCCGTGTGGAGAAACAACTTTTTTGCCTCTCTTTTTATAATAAAAAAAATGAAATTATTCATTATGACAGAACTATGGTAAGCATGTATATGCTTACGGGATTGAACAAAATGTAAATTCATGATTAATCGCGTTAGCATGCAAACCTAATCACCTAAATAAAAAGCAAACACTCTACAATTTCAGCCCCCCTCACTATTAAAATTCACCCCTCACTCTTTAGCCGAAATCCCGAGGTATAATTTTCGAAGATTACATCCATCCCGTATTCATAAATGCCGGGTAACGTACGCGCTTTTACGCCTACACTCGCGGATAAAACAGACAGGGCTCGCTTAGTCTAGCGCGAGTGATAGCACGTGTTTGTTTAAAAGCGTATACGCTCGCGCGCGCGTTCGTGTATACACATCTGGGTCGGTGCGCGAGCGTCGGATTAAGTCACACACCGGTGAGCGCGCTCGCGCGAGAAGAGTAGGTGCTGTCTCGCGGCTCGCGCGCGTCATTGTCTGTCTTGAAATTCCGGCGTTGGAAGGCGCAAGCTTAAGTGAATTTAACCCTGTATGCATGACTCCGGAAAGGCGTGAGACGCGAGAGGTGGCGGGATTATTGAACAGATTCGTGTAGAGGAGAATTGCTTGGTACCGGCCCCTACAGCTTTTAGAACATTTAATACTGAATTACCTTCTACAAAAAGTTAACTTTTGGTTAATTAAATGAACAACCATTTGACTTTGATAAATAAGAAAATGGACGCAAATTTATTAATATTGAATATCAAAGTATTCGTTAAAAATTGTTAAAAACGGTGATTAGGGCCAAATAAATATTGCAATAAGTCGCGAGTTGGAAGGAATACTACTTTTATATTGTTAAGAAAATAAAAAAGATTGTTGTTACTTTAGATGAAACAGATTTTTTCGAAATTTAAAGAACAGACTGAAATCGTGGAGGGAGTATTGACTCGCTGTAGACAAGAAAGTGAGGTTTTAAAAATAACGTTTTTGCTATCACGTGCATAGAGATGGCACGTGAAGAGCGATTCTATATGCGTTATGTAACTCTGTACACACTGCAGTACAGCACATTTTTAGAATAATTTAATTATTGTTTTAATCAAAATCTTGGAATAGATTTTACTTACACTTCTTCTATCTTAAAAAAATGAACCTATTTGACATCAATTTATTTATGATTTGATTGGTGGGAGTAATGGGTTGCCAGATTATAAAAACAAAAGTGGCGTGAAGTTTTGCGAAAATTACGACGCGTGAAGCGCGCTTAGTGATGACTAGTGTAATTAAAAAAGGAATAGTATATTACGCACCTAGGGAGGAACAGACTTGGACAGTCCATATCTCGTGTAAATTCTCGTGCCAAAGGCAAAGGTGGCAAACACGAGATGCGGGCTGGCCAATTTTACTCCCGTGGAGTGAATACTATTTTTCACCATACCCGGACTGAAAATACCACATTCGCGTTTTTGAGCCGGGAGCGAAAGTGGCACTTTCGGCCAGGGTATGGTGAAAATATAATTTATTTTTCTTTGATATTTTTGAGGATGAAATTAGCGAAGAGTTAAGCGGTTTCGAGACTAAGATATAGATTTAAAAGTGTGAAAACTATTTCAAATTAAGGATAGAATTATTATCCAATATTTTTGTTATTATTTATACTCTATCTCGTTATCTATGAATACTCAAGCGTACTAAAGAGTAATATAATAACTCTAGAATTATACCTAATAGAAATATCTAAAGACCCTATGTATTAAAATCTTTATAAAGTCCTTCAACGCGTCAGTAAATAACTCATGTAAAAAACTTCGCGTACCTCCATTCTATGTAAAATAAAAGATTTTCATCTGGGTTTCTTGATAGTATCTTATTTGGGCTTTATATCAAATAATAGTGAAATAGTAAGTAAATGAGTAGTTATTCAAGTGAAAATAGTGATTGAAATTCAATATAAACAGTACATAATATATTACGTCGTAGCATTAACGAAAGAAAAAGAACTTTAAACAATATGCTGTTCTAAGTTAAGACTAATCTTTAACTTTTATTCATTACTTACTCATTTCTCTAAATAATCAAAACAATTAATTATTTTCCTAAAAATTTCAATAAGCTTCGTAAATATTCAACGCTGAATGTTCAAAGTTCCTATTAATAATCGTCACAATTTTATTGCTGCACCGAGTCTCACGATACAAATCGTCGCGCTATTTAGCATACATATATACTTCGCAAAACAACAAAGTTGTCGTTCCAGGAAACTGAAATTTAACGTTAATTTCCATTGTCGCTAGTTTTAGCGAGCCGCTCGAAGCCCAGCTGCGAAGCGCGATTCAGCGTTCGAGCGCAGCAGCTTTCAAAGTTGCGTTTGCTCGCACACGGCGCAATAGACCCGTGGTAACGGACATTTTTAAAGTTGCCTCGCAAATAATTCCGCTCAGTTTTAGTGCAACGCAAGAGTGGATATGCGCTCGGCGTGTTATAGAGAGCGTAAAAATAAATGCTTTTCGGGACAGCGACCGAAAGAGAGATAGAGAGAAAGAGAGAGAGAGAGAGTGTGTGAGAGAGAGAGAGATAGAGCGAGGGGGGGGAGTACGGTGCGAAGAGTGAAATACGGACACTGAGAAAGTGCCGAAAGAGAAAGGTGAGAGCGTGAGTGAGTGGAGGAGAGTGATAGAAAGGGAAAAAACGAGAAGACAAAAGCGACGGAGAACGCATTTTTAGTTAAAAGGGATACGGCTAAGCGAAGTTTTCCGAATGAATTTTATGAGAATTTTTTCAAAAGAAATGAAAAATATACAATTTGTAACAAATTAGTTAATTAGAATCAATAATTATAATTTATTAAAATTGATTTTCATATTTCCGTTTATTTTCACTGCCCAATTTAAGAATTTCTTACAGTGTTTTGTTATTGCTTGACGGAATATGTAAGAATAAGCCATTATGACGGCATGACTAAAAAAGGCATTGAATGCATAATTTAGAGTGAAAATTTTATATTAATTTTTATGAATTAAATATGAGTGAGTTCTAATTGTCTAAAAGCACCTACTCGATTTCAGAGGAAATTTAATTTCAAAGTTGGCCATTTTATGATAAGAAAAATTGATTTATTCTCTTTTGAGACGACAATTTTAAGTTTTATCAGCAGAATTCGTAGTAAATTCTAGCTTCTACAATATTCATTTTACAATTTTAATGTGATGTCAAAATATAAGGAAGTCAGACGTTTTCAGGTGAAAAAGAGCTCAAGTACTTGAATGCAAAAAAAATTAATATTAACCACAAATTCAGAACTTAAAGCAATAATAATACTATTGGTATGTTAAAATAGTAATAGATACTATTTATTAAAATTCTACTAGTTTATTAAAAATATATTGAATTTCAGAAATAACAGTAACGAATCATACTAAAATTATTCTTCTCTAAAATTGTTATATATACTTGTCCACCACTCGGTCGACTTTGATCCTTTTGTAGAAAGATAATTTATGAATTTTCGTAAATGGCAGCCACCTATAATTTCGCTAAATTCCACTCCTTACCTCTTATCCTAAATCTAACGTGGAAAATCATCGAACGGAGGGCTCGTGTGCTCGATGATCCATGGAAGCTCAACATTACCTTTCCCCTCATCCACCCTACCCCCGACACACACACATGCAAGCGCAAACAAACGACATCCAAATTCACCGCACCACCGATATGCGAACCGAGAAGTTTTCATGCGCGCGCGCGTACGACGCACCGGCCTGCGGGTTTATTGCCACGGTCCATTAACCGCCGTGAGCCAAATGGCTCTCTTGCTCCCTTATATATACACGCTTCTCTCTCTCCCACTCTCTCTCTCTCTCGCTCGCTCGCTCCGTGCGCCCTTGGCACTAATTTATCTCCCTGGCTCGCGGCTATCGATGAAGTTCGACGACGCGACTACTACTAAGAGAGAGAAAGAGACAGAGAGATAGAGACGAGGGAGAGAGAGAGAGAGGTTCGCCTAGGTAATATCTGCGAAAGTGGCTACTGCTGCCGGAGAGAACGTTTGATCGACTTTTATTGAACGGTGGAGGAGAGCCGATTTCTTCAGAGATGCAGGTTGATAACGTTCGCGATGGTTATTCCGGGTGGTGACAAATGTTGATAGCGTAATTATTTGTTCGAGGGTGGTAATATATAGGCGAATGGTTATCAAGTTTTGTACCATATTTCAGGATGACGGTAGATTGAATTTATTGAAGCGAATAATATGTGGTACTTTATATCTATACAATATAAGCTGATAAACGCCCTTTTTACTTTATATAGCACGCTTTTTATAAATACAATAGAAGTGATGTTTGCGCCAAATAGAAGTTCTTTATCCACGTCAGCACATTTCACATCCGTTAATACTGACCCACATAGAAATTTTATTATTACATCCCATTTACGAAATAATAACGAATTATTTTCAGCGAACGTCATATGCAAAGCTTGTCATCGTCCGTAGCAAATACATTTGAACAATAAAAATAACTGCTCCAGATGACATTTATAACAGACAATGAAAAGCAATGGAAATACATTGTCATCTGCGCTGTATACCTATATTATAACTAGGAATAACAACGGAGTCTGAAATTTTAATCGCATTAAATTAAATTCACTTCGAGAATTCTCCACCCACCTATCAATCTCAGATCCAGAAATAATAAAACTTTCAACTTTCGACAGCTGAACCGGCTACTCCAGTGCACATTCTATTTATAAAGCGAAGTCAATCAAAAAGCAATTACGACTTTAGCGAGCTACCGTACCACCCGGCTCCGTCATATAATAACCGCGTGCGCGCGATTCTCATCCATTAGGGCAATCCCATAATTACACAACGGCGGGCGAGCGAACAAGTATAAGTATCGACGGCAAAAGTTACAAAACCCACCGCTTCTCCACAACGAACTTACCGTAGCTCTTCTCTCTACCTCGTATATAGCAGCGCCGGCGGTGCGAAATAGAGCGCTCGCGGTACATTAGCAATGCAATTTATTTAACTCCATGCAGCGGGCAAGATTCGTATCTCAATCTTATTTCAGCCGGGCCTGACGTTTCAATAAGAAGAGCCAAGGAGAATGGAATTCCGCGGTTAACAGGCCAGATAAAGATATCCCCCCTCACCCACGCGTTTTCTCAACCACCGCGCACGCGGTGAGTTTTGCTGCTCCTCGTCCCCCCTCTCGCGCCGGGCAATAGTTTCGCCTGACTTCGCGCTCCCCTGGCGACTACCAAGATAATGGAGAGATCGATCGAGTTACTTCCTCAATTATGTGCGAAAACCCTTTCCTCGGGCGAGCGAGCGAGCGCAGAGCTTATCGCGCTTTAACATCTAATTTGCACTCGCAGACGGGCTGCGAAGGGGGAACTGTTATTTCTTTCCCGTGCGCGTGTGAGAGCTGAGGATGCGTCCGCCGGCCGGTCGGTCGGCTGTCCGTGAGGAGTTTTCCGAGCGCCTCGCGGTTCTCTATTGTCGAGTGTAATTTTGAGATTTCGGATAAGAAGGAGAGGAAGGGAGAGTGAGTGAAAGAGAGTTGAGCTGTGGTATTGTTGGTGAAGTAGTAAAGGATCAAAAGTTAATGAGAAAGTTCTTGGTATTTAAATATGGTGAAGAGATTTTGAAAATAAACAATAATTAAGTATTTATATACGTAAGTATTTCTAGAATTGTTGGGAAATTGGTAGTTTTCTTAAACGAAGTAGTAGAAATAATATTATTGCAACGTTTTTTTTTATTAATTAATTAATTATTTCATCAAATAATTTGATTATTGAATGGTAGTCAGTTATTATTATTTAATAAATGACGTTCTTTAAAAAATTCAATAAAAACAAAAGAAGGCTGAAAGGATACATAATTTAAACGTCTATGCTATAGTATCACTTCCATAATTCATTTAATGATACCTATGTTATTTATACAAGCAACAATTAAAAATCCATTATTTCCTAGAGTACATCATTTCAAATAGCTGTGAGCGCATAAAGGGTAACGTGAAACAATTACAAATTTAAAATTCAAAACATGTTAATAAGGATGAATGAATATTAAACTGCTATATGCATGAGTAGGTTAGCAAAATGCAAAAATTTCGGTAATTGATTTGAGTTTGAGACATTGCGTGACGGCGTATACGTTGACGACACAATACCTATTTGCATAAGCAATTACCATGTCCGTAACGAGTTTTCTTCGTTGCTTTCCTCAAGTCACGCAACGAGAATATACAAAAGGTCACGTAGTACAGGTAACTGTTTCGTCAGACGTCAGAATAATGATAGCGTTATTACTTTCTGTGAATAGAACGTGCGCTGCGAAAGTAGACAATGCATACATTGTTATATTGAAATTTCTAATGTTGCATTAACGACATCTACATGTATCAATTATTTATTGTAACATTTATTTTCATTTTAAATTAATATTTGAATCATATTTTTCTAATGGAATGTATATCGAGTTCTCAGTTTTTTTGTATGTACAAAATAATAGATATAAATTCATTTCAAACAAAAATTATATTCACACCATCCATACCAAACAGCACAGATCACCCACTCGACTGACTTCGACTTTTCCCCTCACACCATCTGCGAAAGTCAATCAGGCATCCATCGTCGGGTACGTTTCCTCGCCTTGCTATATATCGTCGCGTCGCATCAAAACCACCGAGTCATACATCAATTTTTTTCACATCCCTCCCTCTTCTCTCTCTCTCCTCCCACCTACCACCGCTGAGATAGTACCTTCGTCTCCGTCGTTACGAGGACGACAGGCCGTCGTCCGCCCTGACAGCTGCCTCCGCGTATCGGCGCGTTTATGACGAGAGCCGAGGAGTCGACCGAGATTATCTGGCAGCTCTGCGACGATGACGAGGACGACGACGACGACGACGACGGTGGTGGTGGTGGTGAGCGGGGAGTTGGAAGACGATAACATTCACGGCTACGCCGAGATAACGTAATGTCGGTAATGGCTCATAGGAATCGAGGCCAACGGCCCGAGCGAGAGCGTCTTTCGATCGGGTTCCTTCGTGACCTTCTTTTCGCGTGCGTTTTATAGGCGCGCGGATGGAAATGGTATAGGGGTGCGCTGAAAAGTCGTTCGATTAGTCGAGAAGTGTTTGAATTTACATGAATTTCATTCGGAATGTTTGAAAAGGTTTGAGGATGAAAGATCGAGAGATTTCAGAGGGATTAAAATATCGTATATTTTATCATTTTTCATAGTCTTTCACCTTTCAATGGAATCATGTTGAAATCGCTGCTAATATCGAAATACTCTGTATGTAGGTATTTTATTTCGTAGCGTAGTCAATTTCTAGAATTCAGATTCAATTTCGTACGAATAAACTCGCTGAGCTTGGCCATTTCATCGTGGAATTTAATTTCTGCAAATCAGAGTAATGGGGAGCCAACCAAAGAAATGAAGTATTCCCGCTTCTATAAATATTATTCTACGGATTTTTCGTTCCGCATGTTCAAAAGAAGCGGCTCTAAATATTTCATTTTATTAATCAAACGGCATTTGCTTTTATCTCGGCGAGGCCACGGAAGTTCTTCTTAAGCAGTTTCCAGCCATCGTGCTTTGTTTTCTTTGTGTAGAGTAAAGTCTTTATCTCATTTTTCCAGAAAAATTAATTTTCGTTCTCTTTATATCAATGTAAAATAACAAAACGTAAATTCAATTAGCGAGTCCGACCATTTTTCAAGTTATTTGAATTTCGATCGTATGATTTTGTCTTACGAAATCTAATTAGGATTAAGTAAATTAAATTCCATCGGCATATACCTTTCGTCTCTCTTTCACTGCAGTAAATGAAAATTTAGAAAATTTCCCAGAGTTGATAATTCATTTTCTTACTTATGTCTATGAATGAGCAATAATAAAAATCCCATCCTTCTTTTCGCAATAATATTATAAAACAGTCCTAATACGATTCTTATACTTTTCTACAATTATGTTTTTCAATAAACAAAAAAAAAATACGTCATTTTTCACCACCAAATGATACTTTCAACCCGTCGCTCTCATCCAAAATTTATTACAACAAAAATACCTATACATCACAACGATCGCTCCGAGCAACCCGCCATAACCCTCTATTACACTTGACGACCGCCGTAGGCCGAGAGACTCCTCTTTCAACTTTAGCACTCGAAAGTAAGCCACTGTTACTCCGTCCGCGCTCTGGCCAAGGGAGTAAATCACTCAACACAGAGAGAGAGAGAGGCAATGAAATCTCGCTCGCTCGCAAAAAATATACCAGCGCATAATTCACTTCGGTAATAAAAAAAAAAGAAAGAAAAGGAGAGCGGTAGGCGCATAGTCACAGACGGATGAGATTCGCCTCCTTTCTTTCATAAACCAACGAAAAAGAGGAAGAGACACGCGGAGTGAGCGCGTGTAGCTTGTCGGTGAACCGCTCGTAAATCCGTCGCGGGTATTAAGCGCGCCGGGCGGTGAAAGGCCGCGAGGAACTCGGCGCGGAACTTCTTCGACGCGAATCGGATGAGGCGCGCGCGAGAGAGCGCGAGAAAGTGCGAGGGTCGGATTTCCGGGCCGGGGTTTAATTAAGAGGGCGTGTTGTTGGTGGTGGCCTTGCGGTGATCAATAGCCCGGGTTAGGCGAGTTGCTGCTAGACGCGGAAGCGCGCGAGGGGGGTTTCTGTACCTGCGCCAAGGCAAGGAGGCCTTTTCCATCTTGGCTTCAGGGTGATCCCTCTCTCTCTACTCCTCTACTCCTCTTCCTCTTTCTCTTTCGCTTTCTCGCCTTCGTAGAGTTGCCTTATGTCTATGTGTATGTGAGTAGAGACTGACGCTCATCGCCGTCTCGCTCGATGAGCTTTTGCATTGATAAATTTCGGTGGTTGGTGTAAGTGTTGGTCTAAGGTTCAAGTCAGATGGTTTCTTTGATGGATATAAGAAATCGAAGTTTTGTTAAGATTTAAAGTGGGATGAAACAGTTCGTATACTTTTAAATAATTTAAAATATATAGTACTTATTTTGAAATCTTTTCTTAAGTTTGAAAAAAAAAGGAAAATATTGATCGACGTACAGATGTCTGACAATAGTCAGGCGAATCTACTGAAGTACAGCTTCCTTCTACAAAAACATCGAATTCAATTTATTTTTCTGTTCATTTTCTGGTTGCTTTGTACTCAAATTTCAACCATATGTTCCAAACCATTTTCAATCTCAATTCTTGCAAATCGTATTTTTTTATACACAATTATATACGATTCTAGAAATAAAAAAAGAAATACCATAAAGATCCATCTTATTAATCACCGAGGCCATTTTCTCTAAACCATCCTCCGATCTTCCATCCCCCTAAAAACGAAATAAACCGGCCATCAAGATTACGAAATTGCTTCAGCGTCGTTGAACGACGTCGCGAGCTCGGTCTTTCTCTCTCTCACTCACTCTCTGCCGGACCTAACTGAAACGTAAATTGTGATTCTATCTCGTCCTCTCCCGTCCCTCATACAAAAGATCCCATCTTATCTCCCATCTCCCAAGATTCTTCAGCCAAGATTTTAACAGAGCGATCCTGGCGAGAAACTTACACACGCCATAGAAGAAGAGTTCATGTGCAAGCAGACAAGCAAGCGAGCACTTCGCATGCGCGTCGGATCGCGAGCGTGGCTTTCGCCTCCCCCCCCCCTCTCTGTCCCTCTCTTTGCCTCTCTCTCTCTGCCTCTACCATTCTCTAATAAACCTCTCGGGCGGCCGTTAATTGCTCGCGAAACGCGATATCTCCCGCGGTTAAAAGCAGTGCGCGGCTCTTCTTCTTGCACCTCACGGTCGGACAGCTGACGAGAGCGATGAAAGTTCTCGCGGCGCAGGCGCGCCGCTTGTTCCTGATATTGTTTTCTTCAGTGCGGGCGCTGGCTTTCTTGCTTCGTGCGCCCACGAGAATCTCGAGAGCCATTGTATCGGACGGTGAATCGCGTACCATTAACGCGTAGCGAGGCGTGTATAAGCGGGGAGAGAAAGAGAGAGAGAGAGAGAGCCTTTGGAGGGGCTAAGGCTTCAAAGCCTATGGGTATAGGTCGGGTGAATTTCTTGATCGTCACTCACTGGTGCATAATGCACAGATAGCGCCAAGCGAGCCTTTGCAAATCCGTTAATGGACTTTGCGAGATATCGCTACTGGGGATGGTGTACACAGTTATAAGTGGAGTGTCTGGCAAATTTTGGGAAATCCTTTTTTTCCCATATATTGACTCCAACATTTTTTTCATATGCTACAATCGTTCATTCACGAATTAATATTATTTATACTTTAGCTATAAAGCTTCAATTGCATTTGGCATACCGAATTTATAATAGGAAAGGTTTTCATAATTTCATCGAGTATGCTAAAGTAATTAATGACTCCGGTCAAAATTGCGAAGTTTCATACGCAAATTTAAATAATACTATGTATAAAGCTAACAGCGCTATATTTTTATATAATAATGTTGAAAGTATTCCTGTTTTTGGTATTATTAACAAAATTATTAGAGGAAAAAAAAATTTGTCTTTACAATATAAAGAATGAAATTGAAGCCACGAAATTGTATATGTTCAACTTAATGTATTAGGCCAATTAAAGTTCACATCACAACTAAAGGAAGATACACGGTTTGATGTAAAGATTTAACTTTACTTATAGTACATTACGATACATGTGACCTAAGTAGCACATTTTTGCACGGCGTGAAGTTAGGGCCCGAGCGAAGCGAGATTTTTTATATTCTATAAAATAAAATATTTCTTTAATTATTGGATTTAAGATTGTTTTAATTTCTTTTCCCTTTTTGTATTAATTAAATAGCAATCATAATCATTTTATCATTTTAAACTATTTTTAAATTATAGATTTAAAAAATTCAACTAAAAAAATATATTTTACTTAATTTTTAATAATTAAAAAAAGATTTTATAGCACTGTGTGACCTAAGCCTGCACTTAGGTCACGCCTATCTGTGACCTAAGTAGTACTTTTTTGCACCGTGTGTATCACACTCGCTACGCTCTTGCGCTAACCTCACGGTGCAAAAAAGGACTACTTAGGGCACAGATAGGCGTGACAGCGGGCTTAGGTAGGCAGTGCT
>UXGD01006850.1:0-11869 GCA_900474315.1 Torymus auratus
AAAACCGAAGTTCCATAATCTCATACATTATGCCCGTATTTTGTTTGAAAATGGGCCGTGTATCAACTTTTGGTCCAGGCGGTATGAATCATTTCATCGGAAAATAAAATCTAATCACACAGACACATACAGACACGAAAATTTTGTTGCTCAAAAACGACAGATTTTCATGCCAAAAGTCTTAAAACATGTTTTTGAACATTTTTTGTTTCAAAAATTTTTTTCACCATTACAAAGCTTCCTCTTTGAGGGAGCAAAATGAATAGATCATGGGTATTATGGTGTCCCAAACTTTTACAATTTCTTTCTTTGCTTTTACAAATAATGTGGGATTGTTTACATACATTTGTTTACATGCTATATGTATAATTTATTATAATTCTCTAAATGAATTTATTGTACATATATACTCAAACGAAATTTTTTATAATTTTAGGTGCCGAAAAACTTTTGTAATAGAGAAGTTGACTGCAAGCTAAATAAGCGGTAAGTAAAAGATTGCATTTTACCATCAATCATTCTTATATAATCGGAGCTTTTTACCATTTTTCTACAACCTCTTGTATTTTAAAATTTAATTTGATCGTACATTTAGTTATAAATTCACTTGACACCGAAATTTCGTGAAGAAAGTTAAATTATCTTGAATTTGAGCCTCCGTTCACATCGCTTGTACTGACACTGTATCGACCTTCAAACGTGCAGCGTTAAACACCTATTCATCCGGGACATTATTCCGATAAACTGGTACCGTGTTTATGGTTACTAAACAGCTGATAGCGGATAACGTTTCCATAGTGAGTACGTGGTCATGCTACCGGAGCTATGATTATAATTATAGGTATTCCTTATTAAATTCACCCATTCTTATCAGTTTTTATCATAATTATTATAAGGCAACTTTAACCAGAAATTATTTATGTTTCTGCAATCATGTTTATATAAAGAAGACCCAATTTTCATCTAACTATTGACCACACATCGAATGTAAGAACAGCGTTTGTATATTAATCAGGCCAATTTACTCAAAAAAAGTAGGGTCGAGAAAATGTGAGCGTGTGGCCGAATTAATATAGTTACCTTATTTGATGTTCTTGTTGAGTATCAAAAATCAGGTGGTTTCTTACGAGTCAAGTCAGTTCATAAAATTAATAGCACCAAATAGCGCCTTATAAAAACTTAATTTGTATCTTCTGAAGAAGTTGAATTTTAGTACACCTGTTAAAAAAATTCTAATTCAACGATTTCCTAGATTTTGAAGATAAGGTAGTAAAATCACGTGAATACCTAGTTTAGGAATATTATTAACGTAGTTGTAAAGTTGCACGTGAAATGCTTATTGGACTTCCACTCAGAATAATTTGAAGCTATTCAAATCCCTTTTGAGAAGCGTTTGCAGATGTATGTGCATATTCGTAAAAATTTTTCGAAAAAATATTATATTTAATAAATATATATAAATGTTTTAAAAATTATTAAATCAAATATTACATTTAGTTTATAACCCTAACTTTCTTTTTAAATTATAGAATTAATGTAATTTAAAGTTCCTATAATGTATAATGTTTTAATAATTTGCATTCATTAAGCGTAAAAATATGGTCTTGCATGTATAGTTCCAAATTATTTTCTCATTAATTTTAATTAATACCTCTCAAACGGTTCTGATACACACCTATATTAAAATACAACAAAACGATATAAATTTTTGGACTCGTACACACGCGATAATGTGCGCATTCTTATTCTATATCGTCGTATAATAGTAAAAGTCTAAATTCTTCTTTTTTCTCTTTTTTTTCGAACCCTCTAAGAAGTAAATTTTCTGTAAAAAATCTCATATATCGTGTGATGCGTAGTCAAAAACGAAATAATCTGGATTGGTTGAACGGCCTGGTTAATGTGTTTAACGATAGTAGGTTATTAACTAGTAGGAGGTGAAGCAATAAGTTGTATGATGAAACAGACGAAAACGTGGTTACGCATTTAAAAGATTTAATTTTCTATCCTCTACCAAAATATTCAAGCTTGACTAGATCAGTACTTTTAAGTTCTAGGCTGTAAATGAAAATAGTCTTGCTGTAAGAGCGTAAAAAAATTGGCTAACTATGGCCTTAGCACGTGTAGCTAATACAGCCATTTTCCGGATTGATTATCTTGTAAAAAATTGAAAATGTTTAGGAAAATTTCGAAATAAGTTATAAGCCATATTTTTTACATGTTTCAGTTTATACTTAATATGTACATATAATTAAGCTGTTCTTTGAAGACGGGCCGAGGACGTGTGTGTGTGTGGCCAAAATAGGTATATATGGCTAAATTACCTCGAGTTATACTTTACTACTTCATGTTTTCCGTTTAAACAGAAATCACTGAGTTATGTCAGATCAACGAGGAACTGATACTTATTAGCTTTTGTTTTTTAATTTTTACAGTAATTAGGTACATAAATAATCAATATTAACTGCCTTTAACATCCATCAGATAAACAAAGTTCAGTCGTGTGCTTTCATTATTATCGTGTCTCTCCTGGACTCCAACGTACGCACACCTTGTACTATACAAATAATGGATAATTATAATACCCTTGATTAAGTATACTACAATGAGTAGCAGCTTTAAATTCCATTAATTCGCGTACATGTATTATCTGTCTTCAGGCGAAACACGTATTTCTAGAGCAAGAAGCGTAAGGGATGCGACGTCTAAAATGGAGTAATACGCATTCTACCATCCACCCGGAAAACTTGCCTATCTAACGCCACCACTCTCTTCGATATATCGACAGAGCAGCTGCTCTCGCTCTCTAATAGTAGACCCTAGACACATTTCCTCCAACTAGCATCTCCCTGTGTATACTAGCCCCGCTCACCTATACACATATATTTAACATGGCCGGCGTGTTTGGCTTGAGCATGCAGGTGCACGCACACGTGGGTGCTTGCTAAACGCTTGCCTTTTTCGGGTTACGGGGGAGAGCAAATTTATACGCGGCTCGCATCCTATCTCAAAGTTCAAGCAAAGAAGCTTCTGTACACGCGGCTTTTCGAGCAGGGTAAGTAGTGTATTAATAGAAGTATTTTTCTGTACGGCATATAGGTAAGGTGTGATGAAAGCAAACTGTGGATCTTTTGAGGATTTTTTCTCCATTGATTTTTCCATTGAAATTGGTTGCCTACACTTGCAAAATATCGCAAATAAGATATTTATGTAATGGATTCGCAAAATAATAGATGTATACAAGGACATATAGTTTTGTTTATACACGTTGTGAACAATTAATAACAAACCGGAATAATCGAGACATGCTGAATACCTTTATGGATGAAAATAATTTGTGAATTAAATAATTCCTATTCGCATAATCCGATCATGAATAAAATCCTTTTATTCATTCGATTCGAAACTTTAAATGAGCTTTTACGCCAAGAAAGTTTGGATGAATAATTCGCGAAAATCAGTAACTTGTCTCGACCGTAATTTCTCGTAAACACGAACACGCAGTTTACCAACTGGTAACTCCTTCGAATCCCCAGAAATTGGCGTAAAGCCCCACAAAAATCGGAGAGAAAGAAAGAAATCGAAAACCCGCTGTCGTCATTTTATACTATTGTGTAAAATTACGAACAAAATATTTCGATAAGGCAAATTTCAACACTTTTTAGATGTTAATGTCATTTTATTAAGTTCCTATATAAAGAAAAATGAATGTACCTTATATCATTCACTTACGATTAATGCAAACTTATTGATAGCAGCACTCGATTTACTCGCTATCCACTCAGCTAATTTTGTTCTTTTCAAATAATTTTTAATGCATGTTATAAAATACAGCCCCTTTATCTGTTTTATTTCTTAACCTACTAATTTTTCTCCAATTGACAAGAACAACATAATTAGAATTCTAATTGTTCTTTTCTAAAATCTCAGTTTTACATGTTACAGGAGCCTTCCTTCTATTGATATCCCTTGCTCTGACATTCGATGCAAATCATGGGGCCAATTTTCTTGATGTCATATGGTAGCATTTTTATATATGGAGGGTTGTTCGTAATAAGGGCGTTCCTCTTATTTCGCATAGTCCCTCATACATCTTGAATACGAGAATATATAATATATATCTTGTATGTTGAGCACTAAAATATGCAATTGCATGAAATTCATTGCAATGCACAACTGTTTCAGAAAATAAAATCTTAATTATATCATAGTGAAGTGGAATCGATGATCTGTGCTAAAGCTTTCTGGTAGAAGTAGATATTTCTATTTTCTTCCCATCAGAAATATCACTATATCCCTTTAAAAACTTGAACTGCATATTTCTTCAGAGATGTGCTTAATATTCCTTAGATACCACTGCTTCGTACTTTAGCTATTTCAAAAACTTCAATAAAATTCTCTCTGCCGCCTGGTATATTACATTTTTTCAAACTTTCCATTTATACCTTCGCGTATAATACTCTAAATTTTAACTTCCAAATTGTGCATATATGACGTGTCAGCTGTATTTACACGAATACCATCAGACAGTTATGTATGTTACAAAATAAGGTTAACTTTATTTTTTCAAAAATATTAGGCAAAAAATGCACCATAAAGTTTTTGACAGTTTCTTCTCTATAATTTTAGAAAAACAAAAATATCAGCTTAAAACAAATTGGAACATACTCTATATAGACGCTTCTCTATCCAAATAGGTGACTAAAGAAAAATCAATATTTTTCCGTCATTTTAAAAGCGTCTTCTTACAAATTTTATAGTTTTCTGCATCTTTGAACCTTGACACAAATAATAAATAACAAACACCAAAAATGATGTTTCCTCATAAAAGTATCGGTCTACAGATTGTTCCACTATAGTGGAAGCGTACTATGATATAGCGTAGCTTCCCTGGATCTTCTAACATAAGTGTCAAAATGATATAAGGTGCTCTTACTTTACGATGTTCCGCGGTTGTAACAAATCGGTACATATCCTTGATGCTTGTAGGACGTGGATAAATATAAAAATGTGCAAGACACAGTTCTCGTCAAGTTTTCCAAGATAACTTTTCTCACTATCCTCTAAGTCCGAGCGAGTTTGTAAAGTTGAAAACTTCAAATGTTCGAATTTTGTACAACTCTATATCTTGTGGGAATAAATAAAATCGAATTATTACAATAAATTGGATTTTTATAACAAAACATAAACTTAATATATTGGTTATTGAAAATTGTGATAAGTAAAACTAAATTTACAGTTACTAATATTTTATTGATAGAAAAATAAGTATTTTCAAAAAATTATTTAATCTATTATTATATAAATGCGTGGTAACATTTTATTAAACAGCCTCCTATATCAATTAATGGAAAACAAGCAGTATAATATGAGATCAAATCAATAATTTCAGCACATGTGAAACAAAGTGTACGCATCGGGTCTACAGAAAAAGCTTTCATCACACTTATCTGTTAGGTTTCACCCCCCGAGATCTCACGGCCTATTGCTTTAATCTCGTGAAAGCGTCTCATAATCACCGAAAGCCCGCCTGCGCGCTTTGTTCTCTTCTCTGCGAGAAAGAAGCTCATTGCACTTCGCCGAGTAAACAAGGGAACGAAAGTGTTATGCAAGCAGCCGAATTTTTCTGCGTATTCTTAGACTTGATAAGATGCGTATAAAACGTTGTATCTCCAAAGGGATGAAGGTGCTGATCAATTTGTGCGAAGGGAGATAAGACTCACAGCAAAGTTTGAGAGTATAATAGTTTGTCGTTATTGCTGATTTATGAAGGGAGATAAATAGGAGGTATCTTTTATCGAGAGAGAGTCTTTAACTAGCTGTACTATATAAACCGATTCACACCGATAGATAAGAAAAGAGATTAAGTAAAGTACAACAAAACTTAATTTGAGGTATTTACAGGCGAAAAAATGTATACAAAATTTTCAAATAAAAAGTAAATACAAGAAATTATTAAAAACAGACATTCTAATACAAATTTTTCTTTGTTTTTTTTTATTATTGATACATTTTACAATTTTCAACACGAGAATTGGTCTCCCTGCCTCTGCCATAAAACACAATACGTATAAGAATATTATCCTAAAAATTATAAAACAGGCAATCAATTAAGTAAAGCAATTATAGTCTTGTAATTAAAAATAATCCAGATATGAAATTTTCATGCATTACCATGTTTTGTTGTTATTTATTCTATAACTATTTTAACTGCCAACAACACTCTCACGTTGCTATGAAAGAAACAAGAACTGCTAACATTATTCCGTAGTTTGAAAATTGAAAACAGAGTATGAGTTTGTCAGTTAACGTTTGATGAGTACCTAAAACATGGATTAGTCTGTAGGAAACTTTAGAGACCAAACACTGGTCTAAATTCATTACATTTACACTGAAACTAGATGCGATTTCTCACCGCCTAACAGATCCGATTACAAGATCAACCGCAGACCATCAAAATGCAGTATTCTCATTGTAATACGAGTAGTAAAAAATAGAAAATCACTGACAATTTATTAGCACTTTACTTTCGCAAATTTAATTTATTCAACAATATAATTTATTTAATTTTTCATTAGAATGTACTTCAAAAAATGAACAAACTAACTTGTCGTATATAAATCTCATATGAAAAGTTAACGAAATCTTAGAAAATAAAGTAACTAAAAATATTTTTGAAACTTGTTAGCGATTTGATACTCATTAATATAAAGTCAGTAAAAAAATGTAAAAAAATATACATTTGTACAATGTTTCACAAAGGTTCATTTTTATTTCTGTTTTTTGTTAGTAAAAGAAAATGCGTTTTTTCAATTTAAGCGTTTAATAACGAGTAAAGATATAATTGGCAATTATTTTTTAAACACATAAATTGGAATGAAGAAACAAATTATATGTTTTCTTTTGCAATTAATCACGTGCAATTTAATCCTCATTCAAATGAATTGCACAGTATTATGCCATCTTATATATCGAGTCGAAATCATAATCCAAAGTTTGACAAATTAACGTGTCCTGACGACCGCAAAACTATCCATTGCAATAATTGATTCACGTAACATAAATGTTATTTTTATTGAGAAATCTCATAATAATGAGGTTCCTCCATTCATAACCAAACACATCTACAGAAAGTGAAGACCGAATCTATACAACTACAAAGTACATAACCAATAGAATGTATATGAATCAGCATTAAATTGATAAATTATTGCACAGGTGCGAACTTCCGCGACATCCAGACAATGTTTCAACTTCCGTGTGAGCGAACGATTAACCCGAGAAAACCACACCAGGAAATCCTCCATCTCATCTTACTGGCCATAAGAAGTCAGCTTCCCTTAAGGTCATTCACCTTTTCTCGGTTATATTTTTATTCCACATTTTCCTGCATATATTTCGTGTATAAACACAATTTGTGCCTGTCCTTGAAAGTGCGTTTATTAGATTACATTAACATGAACATACGTAATTTACTAACGAAATAGGATTATGCTGTCTGAATTATTGTATAATAAACTCATGGAATTATTAATCGTCGGCTCATCATCGATGCAAAACAATTACATTTAGCTTCTGCAGTCGTGCAATACTCCGGAGAATCGAAATCGAGTTATTAATCAGCATGGATATTGCGAGTTAAATAGAATTGTCTCTAGTAATGAATTAATCTGCTCTAAAATGGCGAAATTAAATGATTGGATTATATCGATGAACAACTGTAGACTATAAGACTGGCAAATGTGAAACTACATTTGTTTAAACAAATAAGATATTCAAATTGCAGCAGGACGCGAATCTGCGCACGTTTATTCGTGGGTGAAGAGTCGTATAAGAGATGTGAAATAGTTATTTTCAATACAAGTGCGATAAAAATGATTTTGGCACAAGCGTGGGTTTGTCGCCCGAGCGAAGCGAGGGTCATTTTTCGCACGTGTATCGAACATTATTTTTTAATACGGCGTGCACAAAATGTCGTTTTTCTGTGCGCTTGCGAAGGCAAGCGTGCGCAAAGTGGACACTTGACGCACGGAGTGTGAAAAAATATATTTTCCCTCGAGTGACCTTAACACCGTTCCGGCCTTATGATTTCGAAAAATACTGAAGCCGTCCAAAGCAGGAGAGTCGAAAAATCGGGCAGATGCGCCGCCGCCCAGCCAGCGGAAGTCCTTTTTAGAAAATAAATCCACGGATTCGACGTGCAAGGAAATAGGGAGAAAGATGAAGCGGAGAAAAACGGGAGCCAGGGACTTTCTCTCTGTGCCTCTGTCTGTCTCTTCGGTGCTTTCGCTTCAATCCAAGGCGTCGGGAGAGCGAGTTTTAATCCGGCTTACAGTGCGACTAAAGTGACTCGAGATTTTTCGCGCTCGAGTTGTCGTTTCCTCCTCCTCTTTTTTCTCATCTTCACCCCCCCCCCCCTTTCCGCTCCTCTGTGCCTCTACCGCGCTTATTTTTTCCTCGGCAAGGACAAGATGTGCGAACCTAATTGGAAAGCGAGAGAGTAAAAAAAAAATTGCGAAATAAAAGGAGAGTCAGAAAGATCACGACATGTTTCATATTTTTGTGTACTTCAGGAGGAAATTGAGAAAGGAAAAGTGCAAGTTCAAGATTTCCTCGACGCGAGAAGGCATAAGTGCGAGGAAGAGAGCAAGAATTTCCTTGCCAGTGATTTGAAGAAATGATTATGAAAAGTCTTTATACGCGAGACTTTTACATAGTCGTAATGCTATTTTAAATATTATTTTCGTAAAGCGGTTAATGAGGTTCTCGTACCTTTCACACTTTTGAAATAGTATTTTAGGCTCTTATGCAATTAATTGTAAATTATTTTAATGAAATTAAAAATTTGTATTTATTTACAAATATTGATTGAAAATTTTATGTTAAGCGTCTCTATTAATGAAATAATGTTATTCTATAATTCTATATTGTTTTAAATATATCTTTGCATACATTTTTAATATAGTGTGACTTATTCAACAAGATTATTCTATATTTAAATATTTACATTCGTAAAGGAGTTAATCATATGATTTAGCTTTTTCTTTCTCCCCCGTTTGATCCTTATTCTTCTTTCATTTGAACCGCAATTCTGATCTCCGAAAATCTTACACTTTTTGGAGTTAGTTTGGGACAGCATTCGCGACTGATCGTATATTTATTGTTTTTATTTAACAACGAAATTGAGTAAAAAATCGACAGTTAAATTCAATTTGCGTATACTTACAAAGTATATAAAAAAATCTAATTTTGAAGAAGAAATATTTCGGTGCATTAAAATATCGTCTTAACATGTTATTTATTGGAAAGAAACCCTCCGTATAATCCCTCTTCCCTATAACTACAAATAAACTCTAAGAAGATGTACTCCAATTGCTTACATAGCATTCAATCTATTATATTTAATTTAAATGAGATCTTAACTGGGTCTTCTCGAAAAATCTCATTTCCATTTCCATCTATTAGTGACCATGACAATAAATTTTGAATTTGAAACTAACAGCATTGTTAAATTTTTATTCTTCTCTTGATTTGTTTAATGCAGCGAATAACGCTAGCTTTATGTTGTTTATTTGTTTTTAAATTTAAATCCATTTATTATAAAACTCGAGTTAAAAGCTAAAAGCATTATTAGATTTATTTTCCTTTTATTGGTTTAATTGTTTCAAAGAATAAAGTTAACCTTAAATTGCTAAATAATTTATAAATTTAAATGAAGTTAAAATATTATGAATTCAAGGGCAGGCGAAAACATGAAAAAGAGCATAAAATAACTTACATTCTTTGATAATATTAGGCCCACCAGGGCCAAAATAAAAACTAAAGACTGCGTTTAGCTTGCATTCTACAATATGAAGAATTATATATAATATTATTTTTTCAGGATTTCATCTTATTCTAGTCGAGTATGAAGTTTTTAGATTTTATCTACAGAGATCTTCTTCCACGTACTAATATATACACACTAATCCGTATACACAAATTAACAACTGCTTTATACGAATGAGCAACTTCTGCAAATGAAAAGAGAACTACTTTAATACAAATATTTGGAAAAACAACTTTTTAATACATCTTAACATTGCATAAAAATTATGCTAATTTAAATTCGGTCGTACTAATGCACACAATTGAAGACGTTCAAATATATATAAAAACATACCTATCTTATGGTATTAAGCATAATCCGCCTGAACTGCGTCCTTCCCCTGTATCATCGCATCGACCACTTACCACAATTCAGCCATTAAACTACTGCGATACATACCGCAAGTAGGACCGATACCTGTACCACTGCACGGCGATATCCATCGCCTTCGTCAGACTCATTTTGGGCTTCGCAATTAGCTCGATAACCGAGGCGCGCGCAACACCTCCGTAGTCGAAACCTGGCACCTGTCTGCCAGTATTAATTAGAGGATTCTCTCTGTGCGCCCTCGCATATGTGGCTCTTGATTCTCCTGCGCTGCCGGGCGGCCTCCGAATTTAATTATACCACCCGGTGCACGTGAAAAACGAGTACTCGAGATGACAGAATTTCACGGCTATTAAGAGCGCACCGTTGACCAATTCATTATAATTGATCTACTTTTAAGGTAGTTAATCCGCAAAAAATAGCCATTTAAAAAGTTTTTATTATAAATATCGGTTTCAACATTAGAAGAAAATGATCACAGTATTCAAAAGTAGAAAGATTATTTAGATAAAAGAAAAACAAATCTAAAACAAAAAATTATACATTGTTACATGTGTAGGGGTTCTGGTTCTCGAAGCCAGCCTGGAAGATGAGAAATGTGTAGAATGAAGTAAACAAGATAATGTATAAAGAATAATTACG
This sequence comes from Torymus auratus, assembly GCA_900474315.1. Lineage (NCBI taxonomy): Eukaryota > Metazoa > Arthropoda > Insecta > Hymenoptera > Torymidae > Torymus > Torymus auratus. The sequence goes on from UXGD01006850.1 coordinate 10,838, forward strand.
TAGAGTTCATTTTGTTATAGGTACTGGTATCGTGAGAGGGAGAGAGTCCCCTAAATGAATTGCGCGACGCGGTAGTTTTGCGACTTCTTTGCAGCTAGGAATTCTTGGAGCTGACAATGAGTCTCCCAACTCCAGCCTAGCGACCAAGTCCCTGTGTCAGCTTTTCTGTGTCTGCGCGGGTCGCCGTGACTCTTTTGCTCATCCCCTATAATGCTGAGTTGCGGCTATCATCGCTTCTTTATTGGGCTTCAAACTTATATGCAAATATTTGCTGGATTAATATTGATTAATAATTGTTAATAATGACTTAATAATTATTAATAATAAAAGCCCACAAATATTCCTTTAAAGTAGAAACATTTTTTATCCATAATAAAAATAGAGAGATATTTTACGTCATGTTTTGTATTTTGAATTTTATCCTGTAAAATGGAGGTTCTCTGTTATTTAAACATCAAAGAAATGTGGTCGTATCATATATCAGCTAGCAGCGTATATGTATACGGAAAAGCCATTATTCCACATTTGAAAGGTGAGATAAACCCCTCAAAATTTGAGTCTCTGATAATTATCCAGAGTTTATTTTGTCCTAGCTTGCGTGGAATAATACCAAGAGTCATTTTAGACAATTGGAAATAGTAGTGAATATTTATACAATATTTTACGAATATATTTTAGAATATAATATAATTATAATTCAATTTAGCAATTATCAAACTTTTTCTTTGACCCTATATAATGTTATGACTAAATTAAGTAAGGTTAGTGGGAGACTGTCAGGTGAGAGTCTCATGGTGTTTCACTGCCGAATACTTATGCTGGCCATTCACGCTGAATTATTATGATACTATATGCCCTATAATTTAGAATATCGTCAGAATACGTTGAATTGTTCTCTAAAGTTAAATTGGTGCACTATTTCAATTAGTGGAAAAAACTACTAATTTATTAGTGCATATCGACGGCTGAGAGGAATAACTCGCTAACTCGGTGTTTGTTTCAAGAACCCGCTAACTCGGCGTTTGGTTCAAA
>UXGD01006851.1:0-11869 GCA_900474315.1 Torymus auratus
GTCGGATAACATAATAAATAAACACGTTGAAAAGTTAGTCAAAATTCTGATCACCTCGGCGTTAATGGGTTAAAAAATGATTCAACAAATCATCTTTTTTTATCTTTAGCGTCGTACCAATTTTACTTTGGAAAAGCTCATGTTCATTTTCGGAAGATTTCCTTAGGAGATGTCAGGGGACGAATTAAAAAATATTTAAAACCTGGAAAGTTACAGACAAATTGTTTATTACGTTTTGTAATAATTCATATCACATTTTATACCAAACGCTACAATAGAATTGTGCATATAAAAATAAATCTGCTATATATACTATATGAATGAAGAATTCAAAGTATTTTCAAGTCAGAATAATCAGACATAAGTATGGTATGCACTTATTAAAAGGAAAACAATGTTATATTATTAAATTCTTGGCATATACGTAAATCTCTACATAACTGTGAAAACTTTAATAAGCAATTCTAAAAGAGGAAATCATAAGATGCATTTTTGATATGAAAAAATTTCCAGATAATAGTATTTACGTTGAAGCATTAAAATATAATATGAGCACTTTCATACATTCAAAAAAGGTAACAATTATTATATAATACTTAAAAAAATAAACTCAATAGTCATCATCTACTTTAATGTACTATAAAGTTCTCCAACGTAATGAAATATTTAATGTGAGGTACGAATGAATGTGAGCACAAGCCAGTAATCAACGGTCAATGAACATTACAGCACCGTAATTGATCATTAACATTTTAAATGTCCATGAGGCCGTAAATCAATACAAGTAATATGCCTATATTCGTGTACGCTATAACGCGGCGCATTGTTCATTTACCATAATGAATTTACTCATGTCACTGTTCCGTTACAAAGATAATTAAAATACAAAATGTATGGTACATATTTTGATGTCGTATATTTTCGAATTTGAAAGTAACAAACTATCATTAATAATATAGCATAACTAGTAGAGGTGTAATATATTTATCATCTCATTAATATAGTATCGTATGTACTCTGTAAACTTGAAGACAATTAGTACGCAATAAATAATTTTAAATTATGTCAAAATGACAATAATAGTATATTGTGTACCAAGGACTAATAGTATATTGTGTAAAGTGGGCTTTTTTAGACCGAGTGTGGAGTTTGCAGTACGAGTCGAAGGCGAGCAAGCATGAGCCGAAGGCGAGTCAAAACCACACGAGGTCAAAAAGCCCACTTAGCCCTTGATGCACACCATATTTTTTGTAACACAAGTATTGTTTTTCGCCTTTTTTTCTTACAAAAAACGAAGCTTACGTAGCTGTTTTTATATACGACAACCACATTTTTATGAAAATATATATTACTATTATTATACAATTTTTTGTGCACAAAAAAAACAACTTTTTTAGATATTTTTTTATTAATTGGTTTTTTATTTAAAAATAATAGTATATTTTGTAACACAAGTATTATTTCTCGTGTTTGTTTTTATAAAAAACGAAGCTTATAAGCGGTGGGCAAAAAAGAGTTTTTTTTTGCCTGCTGCTGCTCCGGAGCGGGTAAAAAAGAACTTTTTTTAACACGTGCATGAAAAAGGCCCTTTTTCTGCGTAGAAAAGTGAATCGAAAATCGAAATTTTCGAGCGTTTGGCGATGTCTCCCGCAGTAGCAGGAGGAAAAGTTCTTTGTCTCCCGCTATATGACGACCCTATATGCCCGATCTCCCATACACTTTTCATGCAGAAAAAGGTCCTATTCCTGCACTTATTAAAAAAAATACTATGTGTAACAAGAGAACAATTGACTTTTTCAGACTCGGATGATGATTTTGAGCACTCATTTATCACTCGTGCTCAATCATCCTCGCTAGAAAAAGTCAATTTTCCTCCCTAGTTGCACCATGTACTATTTTTTGCCCGCTGCTCACCGTAGCGGGCAAGAAAAAAATTTTATTGGCCGCCGGTCTATAAACGATCACTTTCAGCTCGCATAATAGCTAAAAAACGCGAAAAACGTGCTTGTGTGACAAAAAAAAATAAAACATATACTTTTATCTTGTCCATGGAAAAATCTTTGTAACGGTAATAGTAAAGTTTGTCTAAAAATTGTTCATATAAATAAATATGTGCATTCTAAACCTTTTTTTAAAGAAAAAGATTATTTTATTATTATTGTTTCCACAAACAGGAAGCTTTGGAACGGTCAACAAATTTTCGAGGCTAAAAATATTTGAAAACTATTTTTTACATAATTGACATCACAATCCATCTTTTGTAGAGAAATGTTTCGCGTGCGTGTATGCTTGTGTATACACCTCAAATATCTCGAAAACGGATTGACCAATTTTGGTCAACCAAAGTTTATTTTCTTCGTTTCTAAGGATACTAAGTATTTCAAATTAGTCGATTTTCTTCAGTTTTATGGTCAAATTTTGATCTTTAGAAATTTATAATAGAGCTAATATTGTTGAACTTTATAAAATGTATCTGAAAGAACTTTCAATTACCTATTTATTATTTATAAAAATATTATACCTGTCAATCCGCGCTTATTCGTCAATTGCGTCCATTTCAAATCGACCGATCACAATCATTCGAGGTGACAATCCCAAGTCCATCTCTTTTTGTATAGGATTTTACATTCCAAAATATTTAGTCAATCATCTTCACGAAATAACGGGGGTACATTTTGCTGACTATAACCTAATAATTGTTCTTCAACAAACAAAAAAATAACCTTTCTATCCCTACAAAAGTTTTAGTTCAAAAAGTATCAGCTCCAAAGTTTGTTTTTGTGTAAGCTTTATTTTTCAGGGACCAATAATTACTCCGATGGAATAATACATTTATGTTAAGGAAGTAGTGCAATTGAATTGATAAAGTTTTCTTTTTTTAATTTATCGGTATCCTTTTATTTGTCATTAAAAAAAACGTTTTGCTTATCCTTAGATTCTATTTATAAACCATTCCACAGTTACGCCCCGATTCTCGCAATTACTTACCCCGTTCTACGATTTATAACTAGAAAAGCTCTGGCTCATGCGCAATCGCCAGGCCGTAAAAAGCACAAGGACCTCGTCGCTCGTCGCGAGAGCAACCCCCCTGCTGCTCTCGAAATCAAGCTCGAAGGCCGATCCTCCTCGTATCCGCGCACGCGCGCCCATCCATCCATCCTTCCATCAATCCTCCGTGCAGCTCTCTCGTATACATAATTCTACCTTCCACGGCGTCGTGCATATGCGCTCGAACCAATAGGTAGCTCGATTTGACTCGGCTGCGCGCGCTGACGCGCTTCGTCGAGCAGCGGAAGAAACACCGGTAACCGGCTGCTGCCGCTGCTCAAAGGCGAAACGAGCACGGCGAGAAAGAGAAGGCGGGAGAGAGAGAGCAAAAGAATAGAGTGAAAAGAGAGGGAGAATTCATTCTGCTTTCTGCTCACGAGGAGCTAGGAGGGTGGGGGGAGTCCCAAGGAACAAGTGGTGTACTTACGAGCGCCGATGCATCAAAGACGCTACTGATATTGGAAACACGACCCAACTGCTTCTCCCCCCAGCGTACGTTCGCTCTCGCTCACAGTATCCTCCTTTTCCTCCCTCTGCGCCTGCTTTACCGACTCGACTTTCCACCCCCTCTTCCCTTCACATGTCTGCCGCGACGTTTCACGACTTTTCAAACTCTGCTACTCGCACTCGTTGTCTTTTTCCTTTAATTCCTTTGCCGGAAGAGAGGGAGAGCTTTTTCGCTGAGTCTGAAGAATAAGACCGAGAGCGCGGCCCTTTAGTTGAAGTGCAGTATAGCGCACAGACGTGAGAGGACACTTTACCGAAGAGACGTGCGCATAAAGCAAGGTCAGAGAGGAGTCGCAGATGTCGCGCGTGCGTATGTTATATTATTCGCTATTGTGATGAACCGCTTCGCTACGCGCACGCCGGAATCTCTTCCGAGCTTATATTCGATTCGGCGCGGAAAATACATTCAATTTGGAGGAGGGAAATATTGAAATCGAACTGTAAAGAGCAGTTGGGGATGATCTGCGTTGGCACGGGGTGGATGAATTTCGAGAAGGAGCTTAGAGATTTTCGGTAACGGAAAAAAATGAAATGAAATATTGTGCCGCAATAGTTTTTCTTATGAGGAATGTTTTTGGTAAAATTTTGGAGAAATTTTATACTGTTATGATTAATAACATTGCATCTTTCATTTTAAAAGCAACTGTCTAATGGAACTTTTTCTTTATGTTTCAGGTACGAATTCCAGTAATCATCACGCATTCCATAACTTTAACCTATCGTGTAAGTGCTATTATCTCTTATAAGTTGCTTACAAACCTTGCCCTTAGTTTTGCCAATAAAGAAAATTCGTTAAAAAAATTTTTTCAAAAACATAAGATTTTTGGCATAAGCAAAGTCTGCATTCTATGAAAAAATAATATGTCACTTACTGCTTCATTAAAATGTATAACACTTCATCATTTTCATTATTTGTGATTCGCATGTCTTTCTCATTTCACGTGTACGTAATACGTGTAGGAACTTTGTTTTTTCAAACGCAGTTTATTATAATTCATGCAAATTCCGAAATACAATTTTAGCATTTAAATCGACTCACAGAAACAAATATCCGGCCGTTCGTAATGTAAAGTTTGAAAACACGCGTGGGCTCGCGCCCTCGGAAGGGTTACACCGCGGCCGAAAACTCGATTGGAGAAAAATTAATTTATTGAGTTATTTATTCCAGATTCCAGCCGAAAATTCGCGCTTGCGCGCTCGTCCAATCACGATGAAATTCTCCGTTAACGCGAAAATGCGTAATAGTCGATGCAAAATATTTCTCTTGCGAAAAACGAATTATTCAAATAAATCATTCCACCGACGAATCTGTAATACTCACGTGGAATTCTATGCATACTGAACCAGCGGCGCCGGCGGTCGCAGCGACGGCGGCAGAGGCGCCGATGCGGTGCAGTGTTGGCGGGTGGTGGCGGTGGTGGTGGCAGCTAGTCCATTGCCGATTCTGGTCAATCCCCACGATATTCGCCCCCTTTATGTACCGCAGATTGACTATCAATCAGTATAAATAATAGCGGCAATTTTCGAAGATAAACATTAAAGGTGAAACAACATGTTTGAGAATAATTCTAGTGTTTTCAGTATAATGGCCAGGGACCTAGATTTGCCGTAACTTCGGATGTAATCTAATTTATATGCGAACATAATGCATATGTAATGCGCGTGGGTTCCGCAAAAATCCCTTCAAAAGCTCGTTTTAATAGAAAGTTCTTTCAGATTAAAATATATAATTTAATTCGGCGGAAATTCAAATTAGTACCCAGAAAAAAGTACCCAGAACGTATAATATTATAATTATTTCGCTGTACCGAAAAACACGGCTTATATTATATGCTGAATAAAACCGCATGGAATAATGTTAAATAAAATCAATATTGAGCTGTATACTTTGACTCAATACTTTCCCAAACTTATAACATACACTAAAGATATTAATAAAAGCTATAAAAATAATTAAATAAACTGTTTGACTATATCTGTAAATTTATATCACGTATAAATAATGCTGCAAGTTTGCTGTTTTTAAGAACTATAAAAAGCACCCTGAAACTGATCCACACTATATATCCTCAAGATCCCCCATATCATCGACATAGCACACAGCTCCAAACGCGGCTCCGAATGCTCACGTACGCAGACAGATATACGATACCCGATACATATATATACAGGGGGCTCAGTGAAACGCGTATAATGGGAAAGGCGCAAAAGAAAGCCGATGAGGTAAAACCGGCGCCAGCAAGGGTGTCGAATAAAACAGAAGCGCGCGCGCTCGCTTTCTCACAAACACACGCACGCACACATCGCTAAAGACTTGATGGTGGCAGTGAAAGAGAGGTATAGCGAGAGAGAGAGAAGGAACGGCTCGAATTCTTTCGCGCGATTGATATGCAATTCGGCGCTAGCTAAAACAGGCACACTCGTCGTTTCGCTCGGTATAGCGCCCCGAGCGTGCGTCCGTATACCCATTCCTAGATACATAATACATATATATATATATCTACGTATCCGACGGGGGCGTGTGTTTGTCCGTGTGTCTGGCAGCGGCACCGAATTCTCGGCGAGACGAGAAAAGGTGTCGATCCGTGGAGAGAAGAGCGCAGCGCTTCGGGCATTCTCTCTCCCTCACCCACTCTCTCTCTCTCTCTTCTCTCCTACAGTGGAAAGGATAGCGGTTTAAAGGCCAACCACGTAGCCCGCGGGAGATGGGGTGCGCGCGAGTGAGCGAGCGAGCGAGCAAGAGGAGCCGATTCGAAAAGCGGAGAGAGCAAGAGCGAGAAAGTGAGAAAGAGAGAGAGAGAGAGCGTCGGCACAGCGGTCAGCAGAATCAGAATGCTTAGAACCCCATATAACGGCCACTCAACTCGCACGGCCTCCAACTATCGCCTCTCTCTCTCCCACTCCCTACTTTCCCCCCTGACCCCTTCCGCTGATGGCGTCTAGCACGACGACGACGTCGAGTCCTCCCTTTCCTCTCTTTCGCCCTCTCTCGCTCTCTCTCTTTCTCACTCGAGCCTTGCCTCTGGACCTCGCAATGCTAGCGTATTAGTTGGCGAAACTGTCCGTCGGAATTTCCACGGAATTCACCCTTTCCTCCGCGGGCTACGAAAACGGGGGGAGGAGTGCTAGTTGTCGGGATGCGCGCGTGTGCGCGGCGCTAGGGCTCGAGCTTGTCGCGTGATGCTCCTCTCGCTCTCTCTCTCTCCGTGTCTTTTAGTTTCTCGCTTTCTACCGAGCATCGGCGGCGGTGGCGTGTTTTCTTTTTCGCCCAAGCTCGTTTTTGCAAAGGGCAGCGGTATTCGGAAACTCGCAGGCGCGTTTCCGACTCTCTTCGGACAATCAGGGAAAATCGAATGATAAAGCCGAGGGCGCGTTTAGTAGGGATAGTTGGATTTTTAATTCTCTTTGTGCGAGACTCGGATAGCAAAGGCAAGGAATTCGAGGATGTTTGGTTTGGGGCGTGATTCTCGTTTGAATTTATTAGGGTCTATTTTATTCAGACTTACTAATGAAATTTCGGATTGGGCGAATACTGAATGAATATTCTGTTTTACTTTTAGAATAATAATTAAGTTTTAAAGAATTCCTAGACAATTGATTTAGTATAAAAATGAAACTGATGAATCGAAGTGTACTCTAAAATTGCTTTATCAATTTTTTCAAAAGAAGATGACCTCTATCCAAACAAAAAAATCAATTTTGAATATTGTAAGGTCAAGTCCATTTTCAGTTCATCACTTATACAAAGAATTAATAAATTAACGAAAATCTTATTATTCATGTAGGCCAATAATTAGCTAATTATAACTGATAGCTGGCTAATTTCTGTATAATTTAAACCAGCTTTCTATAGTATTATAAATAAAATGATTTTATTAATGATTTGGTCACTATGGCCATAATTACTTTTATGAACATTTTTTTAATGATTATTATATATATATATACATATAATTTGATTATGAGTGTACACAGAATATTAATTTGGTCAGAGCAGAATACACACTGGTACCTACCTATATCGAAAGGGGGAAGATGTTATACAACTTGCGGTACAACGCGAAATGAACAGTGAGCGAAACATTGTTTTCGCATGTAAAGTGCAAATGAAATTATTTCTGTTGAAATAGATGAAATTTGATAAAACTAAATGAACAAACAATTTTCTTAGTTTATTACATTTAAATTTTACAATAATTATAAATTAAACTTACAAGTCATTTTATAAACTTCATTCAACTACGTTTCGTTTGCCGATAGATACATTGAAGTTTGGCTTTGCTGTATGAGCCAGTAATATTTTTTGTTAACTCTACGAAGTTGAATATAACTCTCAATACGATACTAGCCACTATGCCCCTTTTAGAATAGAATGACGCTACTTAACTTACAAAATAAAATAAAATTCTTAAGCTAATTATGACTATTAAACGATAATGACTTTGAAGTAGTTATCGTTATAAATTATTCATAAGTAATTGCGCTTGCTGGAGTTAGCAAACTAATCCACTGTTGGGTTACGCATGTCAAAACTATATATTGTGCATTTATATCGTGCTCTAAAGTACATATACTTGCTATCATCATCATTTGCTACTTATGGATGATCGTTATAATAGTTATTCGTATCGTCACGCTATATAGCAAACGAAATTCAATCACCATTGAATAGTTTATTTACAGTCGACACTAAAAAGGTTTACGGAATTTTCGAATTCAATATAGATATTACTCTAGTCTCAAGTTCAATAACAACTTCCCAACCGATATTATCAGCGCATTTCCATAAGCTATCCTCGTAATACACCGGGGTCCGCAGAGCTGTTAAATTGGAGAAAAGTACATCTCGACCTCCGCGGCCATTGATAGCTCCCTATAAAAAAATAAAATAACGTAATCGAGTAAAAATAGTACATCAACCAGGATTACGCTATGTACTATCCTCTGCCATTTACGATCTCACATTCAATAACCTTTAATGCCAATAAGTTCGATAAATAAGCGTAAAAGCCAGCGAACGATATAAAGAGAGATGGAGCAAGGAAGAGCAGGGTATTCAAATCCTCGGCAATGATCTTTGCTCTCTCTCTCTCTCTTTTCTGGGCCAACGTCACTTCACTTATACGCTCCGCATAAAGTAGACTTTTATCGTTACACCGGGATAAAAAGGCAACGTTAAGACGGTACAAAAGGGACACGTGCTTCTCGCGCGACGTGAGGCTCGGGGGCAGTAGAAGGAGGAGGAGGAGGTGGCGGAGAAAGGAATGAAATAAATCGAAGGCGAACGGGAAGTGAATTAGGCCGATGGGATGTCGTATTAAGCGCGTAAGCTAAGTTTTATCGGTTCGGCCCCGTTTTCCCCTCGTAAAGCGTCAGAACAGCGCACGCCGTCGCAAGACGAGGACGAGGAGATGAGCGCTAAATGGAAACTCGTGACCAAGTCGATGGGACAACTTGGCTTTCTTTCTCTCGCTCTTACCCTCGTGTTTTTCTACTCTTCGCTCGCGCTCGCTCCTGTACATCTGACGCTCGCTCGCTCTGTCTGCGCTATTGCAATTTTCTCCCTTGTTCTCCTTTTCTCATCTACTCCGCGCGCTCTCTCCGAGCTACACGTGTAAGTTGGAAAAGTTGGGGAAAAATTGACGCGTTGTTAGCAGCTAATTTCTGGAAGGGGAATTCTCTATTGTTTAATAAACGAAGTAGCGGTAGTGGCATTTTTTATACGCTATGGTTTCTGTTGGTAGAACTGAATTCTTTCACAAATTTGTTACAAGGCCTGCATTAACAAGTTTGACGTTTATAATTACCAAACAAATTGTGTAATGAAAAAATTCGAATAAAATATTGGGTGTCTGAAACTCGCCATTAAAACTTTTACAAGTTTATCATTTTTTCATATTTTTTAGAGGTGAAATTTTGTAACATATATTTGGATGATTAAAATATCGATCAGTATTTTTTAATTAAATTTTATACCTAGTAATAATACCAAAAATATTTACCTCCGTAAAACTAAAAAAGAATGCATTTATAATCTCTTGAAAATTAATTTTTTATAAATTCGTAAAAAATATTTCATTTTTTTTTTATTTTATTTGCCCAACATTATTTGAAAATAATCCAATAAATATATAATTAACTTTTCATCCTACCTCCAACATCCACTTATTATAATAATTCACTGACATCTCCTTTCAAATAATATTCTCTTAAAATCAAAGCACGCCACATTACCATTTCTATATTTCATTATCAGCAACGCGACATCACGTCCTCACGGTATAACCTCATCTAAATTCAGCGCCCGATCGTTCAGCCCGCCTCTCATATAATCCACCTTTCAACCGCCAAAAATCGATTTCTAAATACAACAACTAATTCGACAACTACTTCTCGTCCTATATCATTTCCCTCATTCTCTCTATATCTCCCCTCGTCTCCGTTCTTCCCCCATCCCCGCGATCGCGCCGCAGCGATAAAAGTTTGCGGCCGGGGCTGCCGACGAATCTCTTATTCGCAGCCAGAGCGCCGACACATGGCGAGGGTGAGGACCGACGTCAGGTGCAGGGTGTGACGACATCTCGGCCTGTCACTATAGGCTGCACGTGCGAACCGAGGAGGGAGCGAGAGAGAGAAAACGAGCGCGGTATACGCGGGGAGGGGCAAAGCTGTTCCCCGCAAAGTGAAAATGAAAAAATTCGCCCGTCGAAGAGCGTGCGCGCACCGCGGAGCGCTTTGCGAAACCGAACCAAGCTTGCCGCCTTTGTCGTTCAGACGCGCCCGCGCGCCTTTGGAAAACCACTTTGCCAAACTTCGCTTTGCATATTTTTCGCGGACGCCCGACGCGCGCGCGGTGTGTTTTCCACTCCTCGAGTTGGCTTTAAAGCTGTCCGAGAATGCGTTCGGGGAGCTGTCGTAAACAAAGTTGAGTGTATTCTTTAACGGATTGAATTCCGCAGAACTCGAAATAACATGCTCAAACTGGGCTACGTGGGTAAAATTAAAGTTTGATAATGTTGTTATACTCACTCCATATAGATTAAACTAACTTGAACATCAAAAGATAGATATATTTGTTCGCAAAATCCTTTATGTCAGAGGATATAAATGTATTGAATGTTGTTGCGCTTTTTTCCACAGATTACAAAAAAGGGAAGTGTAAAAAATTGTTTCCATAATATCAGGTAATAACAGCGAAATAGTAAATATCTAGAATCGTAGACACTCAATATCTCCCACAGGCTTAGCTCCCCTTCAAAAATCATCGGCATTCAGCCCACTTGCCGCCTATAAATCGCATATAAATTCGATTAGCCAAAAATCCAGAGGCATATAGGCTCACGCGCGGCATCCACCAGCACAGCAGCTCTCCTCCCTATCTGCGTTTCAATCTTCATGCAAAGTACACCATTCGTATGCATAAATTTTTGCTCCCTCCCTCTCTCTCAGAATCCGGCTTCTCGACGCGTTAGGTATGTGTCGCGCGTAGCCATCGACTGCCTTGCGCATCGTCAGCGCCCCGCGCCGTCCCCGGAGTGCCTAACCTCGGCACACTATAAGCATCGCGCTCGCGACTTCGTACGTCGCCGCCGTCGTATTATGCAGTGTACGCACGTATAAGGCGCTTCCACCTCGGCTCGCCTCGCGTGCGATATCGCGCGCCAGACGCAACAGACTCGAACAACTTCGAACCGCAGCCTCCTTACTGTAGGTATAGGCGCGCGCGTGTGCGATGTGCAGCACACGGGTGGGAGAACGCGCGTTTTCGTCATTCGCGTCATGGAAAACAGTTAGGTGCGAGGCGCGCCTGTGCACGCGTCTACTTATTGCTCTCCTGACGAGTTGGAGGCAATTTTTATCTACATCACGCGTGTATAATATAAGAGCGCAACGGTAAGTTGGTGGGCGCGTCAGGCATCGGCTGCCGCATTACGTATGGAAGGGAGGACGCGGGCGGCTTTCTTATTTTCGGCGGCTGAGATCAAGGGATGAACGAGCGAGTGGGAGTTTTTTCACTTTGCTTCGACAGCCCAATTACCGATGTGTATGCGTGAGCGCTCGTTTTATGTTGCGTTTATGGCGCCAGTCAGCGAAAATTTTCTTGTCCGTTTATTCATTGATTTTTTATGATACTACTTTCGATTAGTCAGACAGGATTGAGAAAAATGTTCATATAACTTGTTGAATACCATTCATGGAATAACATTACATTAGAGCTTCAATTTTTGTATACACCGAAAAAAAATTTATTAGTATTAAAGAAATATTTATTTGAATAGTAGCAAAGAAATATTTTTTTGAAACAAATAATTAT
>UXGD01006852.1:0-11868 GCA_900474315.1 Torymus auratus
AATATTCAAGACAATAATCGATACAATATTTATATACAGTTTTCGATACAATATCAAGATTGTGGTGACAAGAATGTAAGGAATCTTGTCTTGTCTTAAACATAACTTAACATTTTCTAATCGTAATAATTTATCGAAATAATCAATCTCTTCCTATATCCCCTCGGGTCGGCTTACTTAGGTACGTGTACATATTGACTGACAATACCAAGACAAGAGAGAAATTTTCAAGAATTTACAAGAGCGAGACAATAATTATAGAAATATTGTATTGTCTTGCTCTCGCGAAATCCTATAGCCATAACTTAACCGTAGAAAAGAAGAAAAAACATTAAAAGCAACGTTTGGAACACATACAGCAATTTATTCATCACTGCTGGAAGATTTTACACGCGCTCAGAGCGGAGCCTCAAAAAGCACATTAGGTCAATTTTTTCCTCTCTTCATTCGCGCACTATTCTCGTTCCAATTTCCGCGCCGCGCTAAGCCCGGTATCCACTTTAGGCGTGCGCGAACGCATGATTTATCTCTACTCGCAGAGAGGAGAGAGAAAAAAAACACGTGCGCGCGCTGGTAGGTATATCTTTAGCGTGATGTGGGACGTAAATTGAGGCTCGGATGTACTAGGCGAGTCTTTGTGAATTACTTTTTGAGCGCTATTTGAGAACTTGTGAAAAGAGCAGTTGTGAATATGGCAGCCGGTGAGATACAATCGAGGATAAGAGAATGGGAGCTGTCGCTTTAAGGAGCGTTAATTTTCTGGATTCGTGGGCAAACAATTCGTTAGTGATGGCGTAATTGTTCGTGAGGACAAAAGTGGTCAATTTGATGTGGTTAGGTATACGTCTGATATGGTTTATGTTGTTTAAAAACTCGGAAAGATAAGATGGTTTTAGTAGAAATTATTAAATTTATTCGCTTATAAAATTGCCGTACGCTTGATACTAAAAAACGATATGTTGAAAATCTATCGAAATATAAAATAGATTGAACCTTAAATTAATCGAATTCTATGTAGAATTAATAATTTCTATCAACCTATTGAAACATATAGATATACAAAGATAATGGGTCGACAGCCTATCATCAATAACAATCCAAAATGTAAAAAAAGTTCCACTAAAACTATACGATAACAGCTAATCTACCAACAAAAACTAAAAAATTTCCACCCAAAAACCAGCCCACCTCTTCATCACTATTCCACTCCAAAATCCCAAAACCACTATAAGCCTCCTCTCTCACTAAAAACCACTGGGCACCGAACTCACACTTTTTCTCTCCTCTCTTATCTCCCTTTTCTTCCTCCGCCGCTCCCCTTGGCCTCGGCAGCCGCGTTGCCGCGAGATTAACTCGCTGCGCAGTTTGCACGAGAGAGCTCGCTCCTCCCGCCTGGAAACAAAGACTCAGTCTGTGTGAGTTTAAACACACACACACACACATGTGGTTTTGAATGGAGGCGCGCGTGTCCGTCGTCGATAATAATGCTGCCCTTTTACGACTCGGTTTACCGGTTCGCGCGATTGATTTTTCGGAGTCGTTTTGTGCGATGATTGTTGGGATAATTAGTTGCTTGCGCCCGTGGTTTTTCTTCTCTTTTAGGTTGTCCGCGCAAATTGGCTGTAATGGGACGCTTTATTGAGATGTTCGTATATAATGTATATTATATAGGCCGATTGAACGAAATCGAGAGTTTTAAAGGTATGTGTTTATGTAATTGGAATGGACTATTGTATATCTTTTGGCTAATTATGTATTTGATATTACTGATTTTTAATTTTTCCTCGTGATTACCGTTAAAATTGTGAAATAATAACAGAGTATAGCTGCCGAAAGGCGTATATGCGCAGATTATCTTGTGGGTCATAACGGAATCATTCTGCAAACATCATAAAAACAAAGTTGATTAATTAGTGTTCCATATACTTGTTATATTACCACGTGCTTATACTTTCACGCTATCATTTGTTTCTGTGATTAGCAAATTCAAAATCGAGTTTTACCGATTATAACCAACCAAAATTTACGTATATTTTTTGACTTATCACTTAAGATAAGCAACCTCATTTTTTTTGTAGATAAGTATATAAAGAATCCTTGACCTACAAATGCCTCTTATCATTATATCTCATCAGTTTCTCGAAGCCAAAAAAGGTAACGCCATCACTCAATATTCAGAACACCATAATGATTTATAAATTTGGCAAAAATCGCACAATCAAGTCGCATTCAATATGTATTTCATAATACATTTTCCGAAATTCTTACTCCGGTATACCGTTCTACAACCATACACATATGACACAAGCTTCGTATATTTGTATATTATACCGGGTGATAATAATTCGTAACCCGGCTTACAAAAAGAGCCTTACATAAGCCCCGGGAATCCGACATCGCGAGAACCAAGCAAAACACATACACATATACGAGAAAGAAGGCGCACGAGGAGCGATGAATAAAGAGAGGCGAAGAAAGGGAGCAATGCGCACGCGAGTCACGTATTATATACGAGCGGCCGTTGGCTCCGCGTGGACATATTCGCCTTGACACTCGGCGCGCGCGATCTCGTCAAAAACTTTCGTTACACACAACTGCTGCTTCTTCTTCTTTTTTTCGACGGACACATTCTTATTCTCGTCTCTTTTCGCGCGTGTATAGTGCTCGGAGAGAATAGCGCATGTTGCTTCGCGCGCTGCAGGCGAATGTTAAAACATCCGAAAGCTTTTAGCGAGTGGTCGACAGGAAAAAAGAAGCTCGGAAGGTGGGCGTATATATTATAACTTACGTATGAAAATTGTTGTTGTATAGTTTGGTGGTTGGGTTTCGACAGTCATCGCGGATAATATAGAAATTATCCAAGTGCGAGAGAGGAAGGTAATCAATTTAATGTCTATCATTATAGTTTCATTCTAGGAAGCGTGTGTGTGTATGTGTAGGTATATAACGAGCTGAAATTTATTTAAGGAAGAGTTCTTAATTTTATTTGCGAGAGGAAATAACATTTTTATGTTCGTTGGAGCGGAGTGAAAAAACCTGTTTGATGTGTCTTTATGATATCGTTTTTTTTTTACTTCATAATGTTGGCATTTTGGCTCCTCTACTTATTTTAGACACTCTCGAGAACAATTAAGATTGATGGATTTAAATAGTATATAGAGAACGTTCAATATCAATCTCGATTAGTAATCGCCCCGATCTTATCCCTTATCTACGCGACCTTTGTCTATTTTAATATTTGACTTTAATTAAATTTTTCATCAGTGATGAACGTGCCGACCTACAATCACCTTGATAACCAATTCCGCTGTTTGATAGGGTAATGATTACTCTCTAAAAATGAATGTTTGTGAAAAGTCTTTTGACAAATTGACCAATTCTTTAGTAAATATTCACTTATTAAAGAAGTGAAATAAAATTTTCTCTGCGTATATAATAACTGAATATTCACTAAGAAATATCAGTCAATTTCGACTTTTCACATATTTATTTTCAGAGTGATATAAAATAAAATTCTTATCCCAACGGAGCACCGAAACACGCGAAAGCCAAGACACAAGTGGATCACCTCTCCTCCTGCCACTCCTGCGACAAAACGGGCATACAACTTCTCTCGCGCGCTCGAGCACAAAAGAAGAAAAGAGCGAACGACACCCACGCGCTGCGGGTTCCCGAAAACTCTCTCGCGAAAACAAGAGAGAGGCGCGTTTCACCTGACTGATGCGCGCACGCGCCGTAAAAGGCCCCAGGCGGTTGTACACGGGGACGGTTCTCGATATCTTTCGACAGAGAGAATATCGGAAGGTCGAGGAGACAATGGCCTCGAGGTCCGCGGTAGCCACAACTTTTGTGGATGTATGGGTTCGAGTCAATTTTGGTGCGGAGGGTTGGGGTTTTACGATGTTGATGGCCAGAGTGGAGGTATAATAACTGTCTTTTTTAATTTCGAGATTGTTTTGTGTATATAAGATAGGAATAAAAAGAAGTGAAAAAGATTTTATTTTTGAAGAGGAACCTTGGTAATTCAGTTTTAAAAGCCGAACGAAAAAAAAAATGTTTTCTTGCCGTACTTTTGTTACGCTTAATTTCCATTTCAATTATATTTGATTTCAATTGAGATTCATTGTATAAGACTCGCGCTTTACATAATCAAGGTTCTCTTTTGTTAGTATTTTTTTTCTGCTTCCTCGTTGTAAACCCGTTTTACCGATAATAATTCCCACCTTTTGTAAAATGAATGATTGTATTATTATATATTATATTATTAGGTACACTTAATAAACTATAATAAACTACAATTTTATCAACAGTAGTTTTTTTACAGCAACAATAAAACATTAAAACCTTCGCCCGCCTCGAATACCTTCAGCAACTACATTTTTGTCGCCTCCATAAACCCCCCCGACTATAATTATAACTCTGTACAATTCCGCGAAACACAGTCCACAAAATTCGTTCCGAATGACCCACATTCTCATTCGCGCTACTCTCTCGCGGGCATTCTCCGCTGTCTCGCAAATCCCGAACCGCTGCACATAGCGCGCGCGAGCGCGAGATATTAAAATTTCATTTTACCATCTGCCATACGCTTTACGAGCTCTATTTACGCGCACGTCCGCGGGCGAGTTTATTATATGTATGTGTGTACGGCGCCTGCGAGTTCGCAGACAACGAGCCACAAGGTAATTTCGATGGCGAGATAAACGAAATAACGCGCGGCGCGTATAGAGAGAGAGAGTAGGTGTCGAAAGAGTCCGCTTTAATGATTAGGATAACATTTTGCTTTTTAACGACGGCGGTGTTATTATTCTTTTGTCGGGGTATATTCCGGGACGCATCGGGCTTGAAAACTACACGGTTGAGAGAGTTATATGGCGGTGTGTGTATGTGTAAATTGGTTTATGGGGTTTCATTGTTTTAAAGAGTCGCGCGGGGAATATGGTGAAAACGTACGAATAATTTGTTGGCTCGGTGCGTGTTTTGATGGATTTTGGAGTTTCGCTTGAATATTTATGAATGTTTATTTTTGTCGGAAGTATATTATTCGTATAATGAAATGTACGCCGGGATGTAAGTAATACAAATGATATATTGTTTGAAAACTTTGTTTTATAATTTTGGCATCCATAATTATTGAGATACCTATGTATATTTACTTTATTTTATTCTGTAATTGTAAACAATTCATATAATAACTTTTTCAGTCATTATTATTAGCACATAATATAGAAATAATTATTAAGTATAATTATCTGTAGTTACTATAAATAACTATTGCACCAAGCAAATTAATTTTGTAACAGTAGTAATAAAAATTTTCTATACTCTTGGCAAACACGCGGTCAGCCGCGCCGTTGCCAGTTTTTGCTACAACTGCCTTAAAGATACTTAACCCATTGGCGGTGCACATTTAATAATTCGCAATCAATGGTACTTTGTTCATATAAAAATACTTAAATCCCGCGTAAATTCAAACCAAAACCA
The DNA here is from genome assembly GCA_900474315.1 of Torymus auratus. Lineage (NCBI taxonomy): Eukaryota > Metazoa > Arthropoda > Insecta > Hymenoptera > Torymidae > Torymus > Torymus auratus. The sequence continues at coordinate 5,485 of UXGD01006852.1, forward strand.
TATCTTCCCAAGAAAACCCACATCCCATAGAAATTATCTCTTACAACAACAAGTCATAACCATTCGGACGAAGCAATAGCTTTCCCTGTAAAAACACCGCGTCTCGTCCCGTATAATTCGTCAACCCAGAAGTACCATTCGGCATTCCAAACAATCTCTCATTCCCCCAATTCACCTCCTCGCCATATGTTTCGTTATAAATCCCCTCCGCTGGCGTCGACCCGTACGTCTTCGTTCTCTCGTTTCTTCCTCCTCCTCACGCCCCATTTCCTCAAGCGCGGGCGAAAACACCGTAAAAACTGAGGCAGCAGTCCCCCTCGCTAAGATCCATCCCATGCCCTCTAACTCTTTCTCTCCTCCCGTGATTTATACATCGAAGAAGCGACTCTTTTCCCTCTTTTCTCGCGCTCGCGCGCGGGTTTAGTGAACCGTCGACGTAGAAGCTAAGCGCGAGAGCACAAAGGGGAACCGCGGCGCGCGAAATTTGGCTGGGCGCCAAGCGCATGCAGCGGGGATTTCGAAACAACCGGTTCGGTAGCGGTGTGTGTTTCTTTTTTTTTGTTCTTCGGTGCTCTCGTCGGGCTTTTGTGCAGGAGATCCGACGACGACGAAGATGGAGTTTAGCGTGCCCGGACTTTGCTCTTTTGTGCGAAGGATCGCGACTTTTTCTCCGGCGGGGATCTGTTATAGTGGTGCTGCTTTCTTTGGGCGAGGTTGGCTGCTGTGGGCTATTTCGCTGGGTGTAAACAAAGAAGCCGGGAGCCGTGTTTACGTCCGCGAGAGACGGATTTATTTCGGTGGTTCGCGGGTGGTTTTTTTTTCTTTCGGGTAATATTTTTTATAGGTATATAGGTGGTAGGTTAGGGGGAATAAAAATTAAGACGATTTCGGGGGAGGGGGTTTGACTGATGAGGATTTGGGAAATTTAGATATTGAAAGGCTCAATAATCATAAAAAATGCGGTTCTACAAATGCGTGAGGAAAACAGGTAAATTGATAAATTATTGATTCTTTTACTTATTAACCATGTCTTAAATCAAAATAAGATTTAGACTATTTGAAAGGAGAAATATATTGATTTTTAAGGTCGAAAAAGTATATAAATGAAGCTTGTCTTCAACACAGCCACTCACTTATTGATTGTATTAGGTGATGATTGACTTTCAGATTTTCTGGAACAAGTACCTCACAGGAAAATTATATCTTATAAAAGTATAATGAATAAAATAAAGAATATAGTAGCAAATTATTCGGGTTCTGAAAGTCTTCGCATTCGTAGTACCCAGCTGTTTCGAAAAACACCAAATATTATTTTGTAGACAACAATAGTTTACAACAGTTTTAGTGAAATTTAAATGAGATAGATCAATGAAATTATTAAATAATATTATATGCAAAAAGCCCTTCTCCCAGCGATACCGCGACTCAATGCGGTACCAATAATACCGCAACTACCTTAACGAAATGGATTAAATTGGCTATTAGCCAGAAGTTAGCCAAGCATACGAAATTCGGATCTTTTAAAAAAAAGGCTTATCCATCTTGATCACTCAAAGAAGATACAATGTATAAAGATTCTTCTTTTTTGTTTACAGGAAACGGCTGCTTTCACTTTTGGCCGAAGGTAAATTTATTTTTCTGAGAATAAATTTATCAGTCAGTTACAATGAAAAGAAAAAGCAGATAAATATATTTTGAATTAAAACTCACGTATCAAAAAGTCATGTATACGTATAATAACAATACTTATAGATATAGACTGAAGCCTAAAATATCATTGATGAAATTCTGAATTTATCATTCATGGATTAAATTAATTCAATACATAGAATATCGTAGTAGATAACATAATTGTATTGTCGAAAGTAGTCAAAATGGTGATGAATCATGACGTATCAAATTTTAATCTTTGGAATATCCACACCTACTTGGAACGTACATAAAATTTTCCGCATCAAAAAGTAACCCATGTATAAAATTATAAAAAATCACCGTTAGTCGAAAAACAATCATTTCACTCACAACAAATTCGAAATTACACAAAATACTTCTCATCTTTCTCATTCAACCTCAACTCAAACCTCTCTTCGCATTTCACTTCACACCACAACAACCTATTTCCAGTCCAATTCACCATCCGCATCCAGCTTCACCGAACTCCTCTCTCTCTCTTCCTCTACTTACACTATCTACCGAACCAACAGCAAGCTCCAGCAGCCGGAGCGCCTTTATGCTCTTTGTGTGCTGCAGTTGTATATCACCACACGTCGGTTACACAACGTCGCACACGTACGACAAATGGAGAAAATTTTCCAGCTGGCGTGCGAATTTCCTGCATCCATGTGTATATACCTATATACATCGCTGCTAGATATCGCCACGTGCAAGAGAGAGAGAGAGACCACCTGCGAGTGCGAAAAAGCGTCGCCGTCGACGGCTCAAGTTCCAAAGAAAACAGCGGCCAAGCGCTGCTCGCGAGCGGACGCAAATAGAGCTTCTCCCCGACGCTGCGCGGATTGGCTTCGCCTGCGGCACGACGACTTTGCTGCTGCTGCGAGAGTTGAGAGAAATTGGGTGGATGTAGTGCTGCTGCTGCTGCTTTTGGTAACCCTAATTAGATTTTGGAGATAATGAGGGAACGAGGAGAAGGATGATGATGATGATGATGGCGTTAGTTGTATAAAAGGTTTGAGAGGTGGCCTTGGTGGTTAATGGTAACAGTCTGCTATTTTCATATTTTTAATTGAATTTGAATGAAGTATAGGGTTGCGTTGTTAAGGTGTAAGCTTTTAATTTAAATGTAAGAGAATATACGATTGTTCGATTAAAGTTTAATATTGTTCATGATGAATGAAAATTTCCATTATATAGATACAATAAAAAGTTCCATTTAACGGTAGAAATTAATTTTATTCGTAGATAAAATACATAAAGAATGGCAGTATCGGTGTGTAAATAATAAAACATGATAATTCGAATCGGAAACAAATCGGTATTTACTCTACTACGTAAAGTAAACAAAAGATTTCTTTTCGAAAGAATAAAAAAGCTGATATAAAATTATTTCTAACAATGAAATTAAAATTGAAAAATCATATTAAATTAAAAACCTTTAAGAATGATTATTCTAGAGAATAATAAGTATGGCGATATAATTAACTTATTCAAGCATGGCTGATGTGTTATTCAAAGTCTAATTAAGCATTGAATCAATTACAAGCTGAGGAATAAATTGAATCCAGATTATTGATTCAGTTACTGCCTAATATTTTTGAAAGGTTGACATTTTTGAGAAAAATGGCAAAAAAGCCAAATGTTCTACTTACTCAAAGTTTTAAAAAAGGCAGTGAAACTAGAAAGAACGAGCTCCCATTGGCTTTTTTGAAATTAAAAAAATGTTGATTCTTTCAAAAGTTATAAGAATTTTAAAAAAACTGTTGAATATTTATGGAAATAAATTTGAACTATTTATAATTTTCTCTATGCCTTCCAAGGGGGGGACTGACTATCATAACAATATCACAGTGATAGTGTAGAAAGCTTTTCTAGATGTATTACGACTCCGAAAAAATACTAACAGAATCTTAAAAATATACTAAGCAAAATATCTATAAGAGATAGATTAGATGTGGAAGGATAGGTAGGGGGGGGGGGGGGGTAAAACCTTTTCAAAATAATGTAGAAATTGAAAGAATTTAACGGTAAAAAGTGGAGGGGAAGTAGATGGGGGTGGAGGGGCTCAGTACCCATTTTGACGCTTACACCTATATAATATAGGAAGATATATATTATTGGAAGAACATTGAGGGAAACAAAAATAACTTCTTTTATATATAGTATATTAGAAGTTATTTTTGTTTCCTTCACTGTTCTTCCAATAATTTCCTTCTCCTACTTATATATTTTTGAACAATGTAATTATGCAAAATCAAATAAGCAGAAATAATGCAATTTTATATTAAAATATGTATTTAAAAAATGATTTGATGTAATTTAACAATGATGTAATTCCTCTTTGAGCCAGAATTCTAGGAAAGCAGTTAGCAGCGGTTTGGTCTCTGGCATTGGGATTTCTTGATCAATCGGCTACGATCCGACGCCTCTGTTCTTGATTATTGCTTTGACGAGATCAGGCGATGGTTCTTTTCGACAGGTCACCCATCCCAATAGTGCAAAAAAGTCAATTACTGCTGTCGTTAGGTTAAGTTTATAATTTCCTAGTTCAGCTGCTTTATAATCCCAAGGAAAAACGTGGTGATAGTTATGCCAGCCTTCACCCAGTGCTAATGCAGAAACAACTCGGTTTTCCGCAGGTGCAATATTTCTGAAATATCAATTCGAATAATTAAGGTGGCTCCGGCGCGCTGCGCCGTATCAGGGGGACGAGGGGGGGGGGGGCTTTTAGGGTGCATTGCATTTTTACTTATAGAATCGACATAATAACATTTAGTTAATGACAAGTTGTAAGGTATTCTTAACCATTGTATAACATACACTATAGTAGGGCCGTCAAATGCTACGGCCCTGCTATAGTGTATGTTATACATAGGGAGAACGGTTCTTTATTTTATGCATAAAGGTTTCTTGAAAATTTGCCTCTATTAAGGTGGTTTTATGTGTTATATAGTATTTAAATATAAAATATTCTACAATGAATTGTTCTTATACTGCAAAGTGAGAACCCATATAGTATCATAGACCGGTACTTTAAGTTACGGAAAAAATTTTTTTTTAACGAAATTTTAGTACTAACAAAGCAGATATCGTCAATGTAAAAAAATGATGCCACAAATCGCTTTAATCTTTTTTTATTTTGGCTTCAAAATCAATTTTTAAAAGCTCGTTTTCATCTTTGTTGGATTTTATTACGAGGTATTTTGGATCAAATTAAAAAATGTTTAAAACCTTAAAAGTTACAGTTATATATGCTTATGAGCTTAAAATATATAGAGGTATGGAGACGCCTTTAGTTCATGCTTTTTTTTCTTTTTATAAACATGTATAAGAGAAGCGAGAGAGAAAGAGAGAAGCGAGAGAGAAAGAGAGAGAGAGGGGAGAGAGATAGAGAGAGGAAAGAGAGATAGAGAGAGGAGAGGGAGAGAGAGAAAGAGTGAGAGACAGAGAGAGATAAAAACTTTTTCGATTGAACCTTCGATATATTCTTACCTATCATAAGGTTTGGTGCCCCATAAGTGTGCAGCACTGTTTACACTCCATATATAGTTCAGTATAATTACATAACGTATAAAACAATGCAATATAATTGCATTATACCAGCTGTCATTCCACAAATACACTGACATTACAACTGGTAGAACAAAGCACATAAGTATTTTAAGTGGTAAAAAGTACCTGCAAGAACGTTTATTTAAAACTTTATAAAATAAAACCTAATAAAATTTAGATTATTATAAAAAAATCTTTGCATGACTTCGTCGACAAAAAGTACTTAATATTTCTAACCTAACATCCCAACCAATAATAAATTTAAAATTTCATCTTTAAAAAAACGCCAAGGAAAATAAATGATGTTGTACATTCATCTGGGTATAGTAAGGAATCAGAAAATATATATTTACTTCTCGGCAAAAGCGACTACAGGATCAGCGAGTACATCACTCATGTCAACTCCTCGTCCCTTTCTGATAACTTCTTGATGCTTTTTCATCATCAACCAACCCACGTGAGCAAAAAAGAAACCTCGATTACTGTTATGGGGATCTGCATCGGTTTCCGAAAATTTGTGATGAATGCGGTGATCTCTTACCCATTCACAAATGCTATTCTGCAATATTTACGTGTAATTTTTCATTATTAATGCTAAAATTTATAATTTTTCCTCACTTAAATTAATGATTGGAAATAGCATGAAATTTTATATCGAGTATAATATTTCTCGACTTTTGTCATGAATCGTAATATTGTGAAAAAAATTCATTGTAAAAATGCATTGCAAATCGTGTAAAAAATGCATCCATCTGGTCTGTTCATGAGTAGATTATGTTATTTAAAAAAAATTATCATTTTTAGTTCTGTAACAACATATCTAATAATTGAATTTATTTGGTCTGGCGATGCAATCCCGAATAGAACACGTTACCGTCAGATGCTACTACTACGACGAGCAATGTACAAAGACCCGGACTAGCTAGTCGCTAAGTGCGACAATTCGTACCTATGGATCGTCATCTCGGTACGATATCGCGGAGGCGGCGGTATCCGGGAGATTGTTAAGAAAAATATCCCAAAATAAAGAAAGATCTCAGTCACATACATAGTAACAAAGTCTATAACTAGACAATACATACATGCACGGAGAGAAGAAAATCAGTAAAAATTACAAAAATTTCAGTAAAAATTACCAAACTTTTTGTAATCCCGAGG
>UXGD01006853.1:0-11866 GCA_900474315.1 Torymus auratus
AGTCAGATATGAACTACAATGATCAATAGAAAGTAGATAACAAAGCATTGAATTTGATGTTGCTTTAAGTATGATGAAAAAGTAAAAGCTTTTACTGTCTTTTTATTTATACAGAAAAAAAATATATAGATAATTGTATGAAATAATAACGAGTAATAATTACAGCAAGAAAATCGTTTAACAATAGCTCAATAATTTTCATCTAAAATTCGAATAATATTGAAAATAGAAACAAGCTTTAATGATTAAACTTTATAATTACAGCGCATATTTTTAAAAATGCAAAAATCTGTACAAAGCTTGCGTTAACATGCCAATTTGATTCGTTAGACTATGAAAGAAGCAACTACTTTGGGACTAGTAAATAAGTACTGAAATACGATTGAGAAAAACCGAGGCCACCCGTTTGAATATAGATGTAAAAGATTGAAAAGGCTCGTTAGAGAGTAGCTCGGCCACTTATCTTTCGTTACCACATTTTTTATTAAACTCATCAATTGACCATGATATTTAAGTACACCCAAGATTTCTTAAATCAATCAATAACCCGAACTTCCCTTCTTTAATTTCAAAACAGCCACTCGTTAATTACAAACAATTAATCACCCCAAAAACTAAACGGTCTCGCAATTTATTACTTTTTCTCTTCGCACCGAGAGAACACCTTATCATTCGCAATTACAGGCGGATTTCGCCCTTGCGAATCAGCGTTCCTGAACAATCCCACCTAACGAGCGAGCAACTGCATCGGCCCCTCCAAACAAGAAGAAACCGACGTAGTCCCGACCTATACACAACGAAAGGCATTCCTGTGGCCGAGCCTCTCTCTGCCGCACTCACGAGTCTGCTCTCATTCTCCTGTCCGTCCTTTTTTGCACCCCTCTATTTTTCTCTCCTTCTCTCTCTCTCTCTTTCGCGTTCTATATCCTCACCTCATGGCCTCGTCGTCGCTGTAGTCGATGTCCGGCTGTACGGGCGGCTCGTTGGAGAAGCCGCTGTCGTTGCTGCTGTGGAGCGACGTGACGGCCTGGGGCGGTGGCACCGGCGGTACCGGTGGCTGTACCCTGCGCCCCCCCCCGCCACCGCCACCACCACCACCGCCGCCGCCTAGCATCGTCGGCAGCGTTCCAGTTGGACGGCTCTGCGGAAGAAGAAGAAGTAGTGCGCGATTTACGCGTGCTCGTTGTTTTTTCGTCGGCTCTGTCTATGTGTATGTATGTGTGTATGTGGAGAGGGGAGAGCTTTATTTTTTCGACGCTTGATTATGCCCCATTGTAGGCGGCGCGCCCCGCATGCTGATTCGAGATACGGGATATATCTGTGTGTGTCTTGGAGGGCTATATGTGTGAACAAAAAATGGTGCCACATACAGCTGACGATGGCTTTTTAGAGGGGCTTGCTGATACCGGATTTCTTCCCCTTATCAATGATGTTATAACAGTTTTGTAATTCTACGATGTATAATTAAACGTATTTTAATTATTGATGTTTATAATCATCACAGTTTGTGTTATTACTAAAATTAAAGAAAAAAAAAAAACAATTTGAAAAGTGTCTTGAATTGCAACTACTTGAAATTTGAACTCGAAAATAGATTTAATTTTCAATTACACGAATTAAATAAAAAAAATCGCAAAATGTTTAATTAGGAAGTAACTGTAATTCGTGAAATTTTATAGCGCAGTTACCAACTGTATAAAAAAATGTCGATTTAATTAAAAATTCATAATTAGCCTTTAATTAAATTGCTTCCAATTTTGTTCCGCACTCTGCATTTTCATATTACGCATTGAAGCTGCAACTTTTATTAAAAGCAAACACCCATATTTTCATTCCTCTCTGCTATACCCCGTATCATCCAAAACACAATCTTGACCCGAGCTATCGCTCCTACAGTCTCGCTTCTCACCCTCTCCATCAACACCTAACAACAATCCAGCCACTCCATCCCTCGCAACTATCTCTATACAATAATCCCCCGATATAGCCCGAGTGTTTGAGTGCCTCTCTCTCATCTCCTTACAGCTTTGGTCTGTCGAGCGGACGGCGCGGCGATGTTGTGGGAGCTGTTGCTCTTGGGTACGTTGCCGCTGCTGCCGCCGCCGCCGCTACTGCTACCACCGCCGTTGGACATCGTGCCGTTGCTTCCAGCTTGCGTGTCGTTGCTCCCGCCGGCGATCGACGAGTTCGACTCGTCATTGTTACTGGGCATCGGGGGCCGCGATGGTGGCGGCTTGCACGGTGGTGTCGCCTTAGAGTCGACGTGGCCGTTGCCCGCGACGCTCGCACGCCCGTTGCTGTGATGATGGTTCGGCGAGCTGTGGACGTTAGCCAGAAGCATTGTTTCAATGGATATATAGGCGGCTAGCGTGGGTGGGAGGGATAACAGGATTAAACGCTCTTTTGTTGGGGACTGAGGGATGAGGGTCGGTTTCGTGTGGTTGGGTGATCGGTTTTCAAAGGGGCTTAGCATATAGATTTTTAGAGGTGATAGGGAGGGATGTGTTAGTGTAGGGTAAAGCTTGACTATTTTTTTTTTATTTAAAAAAAGGGGTGGAAATGGGTTACGCGCGGAAAAAATTTATAGTTAAATCAAACAATTTGGGTAAAAGCTGAAATAGCATTATAAACTATGTTGAAATAACTTTTGTTTGTAGTGGAAATAACTTTATATTTAAATGTAGTTTTCACTCCAATTAAAAAGTTCAAAGTTAATTGAAAAAAAAAGAGAATCTCCTTTTCGAAAAGGTGCATCCGTTCAAAGTGTCCTTTCAACACGGAGAAACTTCTTTCGAAAAACGTAGAAACTCCATTTGTTTTAAAGCTGTTTCCATGTATTAGAATCTAACTCACTTTAACAAAAGAAAGATTCTACTTTTCTTTATAATGCCCTTTTTACCCACATTGTTATATAATCTTTAATCAACTGGGTAAACAATGAATTAGTTTTTTCCGTTTACAATATTACAAAAACATCGAGAAATCGTTAATTCTAAAAAATTAAATATACGATAAAAGTTATTTAAATGTTCATCATCAATTCTCATCAACCAACATTTACAATGAACCACTTAGCCCAAGTCCTTGATAAATATGTATCCTGTATACTAGTTGATATTTCGAATGCGAAACTAGTTGGTGGCACAGTGCGGGAAAGGGATTTCTAAAGGTTATATAACGCTGTAAACTTACCCCAGTGTCTCGTCAATGATAATTTCTGCATAAGCCAGGGGGAACCATCCGGAGCACTGGGTGCGGAGATTCTCGCCGAACTGCCAACCCTTCTGTCGATCGCCTTAGAACGTGAAACAAAAGCCAATAATTAGAAGTGCCTTATCGCGAGCGCCCTCGAACAATAACCGTATATTAATAGAGAAGAGGAGGAAACCCGTTGACGTAACTCAAGTCCTGGATTACTCTTCGTTAGAGTAAATCAAAATGTCGAGGTTATTCAATTCTAGATAGAGTTGCAAAATTTTCTTGCAGAAGTATTAATGTTGTATGAATGTTTTTCTTATTTAATTTCAGAACTGCAATTTCTAAAACCTGTCCTGTCATTAAAAAAATTTGACCCTTATAGATATGAAAATAAGACAGTTTTTTTAATTTCTGTTCCTCACCCCGTGCATGGATATCCCCTTTATACTTTTATTCTTAAACTTTTCTATTTAAAATATTCGAACAACCGAAATGTTACGCCAGTCATATTTCCACTATAAAACCAATGTTAGCAATCAAATATCAAAAAATTCAATGCCTGCAATCAAACCCCTTACAAATGTCCACAAAAAAAAATCTGCCCCATCACCAAACCAACTTCTCCTGTTCCCCGATAACCAAAAATTTCACCCCAAAATGCAAAACTTTACGCAACACAGCGTATATATTCGCGTAACTCACCAACCCACCCACTTTGGCGCGTCGAAAATTCTCCCCTCGAAAATCCCATAAATATCTCTCTCTCTCGGTTCTGCTTACCCATAAGCGCGATGAGGTCGCCCTCGTGGAAGCTGAGCTGGTTCTCGCCGCTGCTGAGGTAGGCGAAGAGGGCGCGGGCAAGGGGCGCCTCGCCCCAGCCGCCGGCTATCATGCTGTTGCCGCCGCCTCCGCCGCCGACGCCGCTGTTGCGCGACACCGGCGCCATGGACCGCGGCCGCGGCGGGGTGTCCGGCACCTCTGCAAGTACATAGGCCGAGAGAATAAAATCTGAGACGGGCTCAACATGGGTTTCGTCTTTGGGGAATAATATTATTTAATTGAATGGTGTTAATATAAGATAATTACGGCGTTTATTGAAATGGACGTTTCAAATATATATAACAATGTGGCAGTGTCAATGCTGAGTCGGGGGCAGTGTTTTCATAAATTGAAATTAAAATATCTCAAAAGTCAATTGAAACATTAATTTGGTGGCGTAAAGGTATATTCATCTATAATAACCATCGATCTTCCTCTACCAAGCTTATACCAATACCACGAACACGCAATAATCATATTTACTACATTTATGTACAATACCAACATGAAATCCCGCAGAAAATCCGATACCGTCATTGAAAATCTCAGCCGGCGCGCGTCCTCATTAACTCCGCGCGCGCGTGCGCTCGCATCTTCCGCATCACTTTGTATATGTACATATACCGCACCGAACCTGCACCGGTGCTCTACAACCTCGTAAACATAATTTTTAACGAGCCCTCAATTACGCGCTATCGGCCCGCGCCGACGTCGTTAAACCCGTATACTCTCCTTATACCTACTCCTCCTCAGCTCCGACATTTTTATTAGACCTACCCACATACAAACGACGCAATCCCGATGCAAATTCGCGCAAGACGGTATAACGAAGGCGTGTATTAACGCGCGTGTGTGTGTGTATGTACGCTCTTGAGAATCAGACGCGATTACGGGCCTATTCAGTTTGACTGGTGCGAAGCCGCGAAGTGTATATATAGGTATACGCGGATGAGCGAAGTGACAAGCGGTTCGTCGCCGACGCACAGAGTCGACGAGCGAGACTCTCAATTAAGTTTAGCGCGCGTGCTAAGTACGCGCGTGCTGATGTGCGCGCGGTAAAACGAGTCCTTGACCTTACGCAGAGGTAACGCGTCGCGCGTATAAAGTCTGCGCGAGGGTGGAGAGTTGATTGCAGCGTGGAAATTTCTGGCTCGAAGATGTTTCTTGTATTAAATTATTTTCACGCTTCTTTGAACTTTTCCGTAGGTTAAGGTTATATCGATATAGAAGCACTTTTTTCGCATCTCTGCAATCAAGCTGATTGATTGTCGGTCCCGATACTTTATTCAACATCACCATTGTCTGCGTGCAGGGCTCTCGAAAGCAATCAAAGTAATTGAAGTATTAACCACCGGCCAATTCTATATGTATATATACCTTATACACAGAAACCCTTTTTCTCCATACCCCCATCCGCGCGCCAACAATGATTTTCCATCTCAATCACTACGCCGCTAGCCGGTGTTTAATATATAAAAATGGTCTCTCTCTCTCGCGTGCATTTTAATCATTAAAAGCGACCGCAACGTCATGCGCTAGGAATGGATGTACCGGACAAAGGTGAGTACCCTCTTTTTGGTATGTGAGTGTATTATAATGTATATGTGTACGTTGATTCGATTGGTTTAAAAACGAAATATTATTCGCTTCAGTGAGAATCGAAGCGACGCGTGGAGAACAAACGTTTGATGTTTCGCTTTTGTTCTTGCTGGAGTATAGTGTTATATGATTTGGCTGTTTTTCCGAAACGGTCAATTACGTTGGAGTATGTGTGTACGTACGGGTGTGTGCACGAGTTATTCAACAATTAGGGGAGAAGAGAGTTTTAATTGACTTTTTCGATATCGATCTGCAATTTCGGGAATTTCGAGAATGATTATTAGATATTATCAGTTATTAATACAGTAAAGGTTGACTTAAATTAAAGAAAAATGTTATTTTCTGATCAAAGTCATCACAAAATTAAATTATTTCGTGATATTTGTAAAGAAAATTCTCTAAAAATCGAAATATTATTCCTCTTTCAAAGAAGTACAATTTTTCTCTCTACGCATTTGTCACACTTGGCCAAAATGTCTATTCAAAATTTCACATCAGATATGAAATCACACTCACCAGGTCCCAGCGATAACGTGGACGCGTGTAGATTTGCCTCGGACCTCGCCCTCGACATCGCGGTGCCCATGTGTCCATGTCCCACGTGTCCATGTCCCAATCCACTGCCAGTCGACTGGCTCTGTGGTGGTCCAAGCCTCAGCTCGAGGCACGAGCTATCCATGCTTCGGGTCTTACGTAGCTGCGAGCTCATGGTCGTGAGCTCAGAGCCGCCGTTCTCCTCGTCTTCAGGCCAGAACGAGACTTGCTGCAACAGGCCAGCAGGAGCCGGTTCAACAGCAGTAGGCACAGCTACCGCCGGTTCGACTTGCTGCAGGTCGGGCTACGTGCGGGATCGTTTTGTTTTTTTTTTCGGTTTTGGTGGTGTGCGTGCGGGATTTTTAAGGTGAGGGGATGAGAGAAGAGAGAGAGTGTTTTTGTTTAGCATTGCGTTGTTCAAAGCGTGATCGGAATGAGCGTGATGTGCAGTGTTGTTGGAAACTCCTGGTTCGCTTATAGATTTTGGCACGATGGCGGAGCGAACGAAGAGCTGAGATGATGTTTATGGGATGGCGTGATATGAGATAGCCTTTGCGAGTATTTTCTATATCATATCTATTATATGCGATGAAGGATGATTGCTTATATAATATACGACGAATGATGTAATAATTGGGTTTGTAATGAATTACTTTACGTGGCTAATCGAAAGGATTATAAATTCGAATGATTAATTAAGACGTAAAGCTACGTGTAATTAATTTACTTTTATGTCATTGATCGATGTAGCGATAAGGAAAGTAATTCATTACTAAGCGGTGTCATTGAAATAAGAATATGTAAAACAAACAAACAAAAGTATAAATCTTTAAACAAATTCTTACTGTGTGTATTGCATGAATTTTCATTCCACTTAAACAGAATATACTTTTCTTACAAACGATGAAAAATGGTTTTTGTCTAGCAGGTTTAAGAGACTCTAGCGTCCTTCAAGAAGATTTATGTCACTTTCAGTTTACTAGATTTAAGTCTTATCTCTGGAATTTTAAGTAGAGCCGGAAAAATCGCTGCAAATTCTGCGTCTTTCTAATATGACAAATATCGCAAAATAATGCTAAACAATTTCTTTTATCTAGTTTTACACTTTTAACTTTAGGAAGAAACAAAATTCTATATTTATAAAAGATTCCATTAGGAGTACTCTTAAACCAATTTAAAATCATAATATACAAATTAAAAACACTCGACTTCCACTACATTAAAATAAACAAAGATATTATTCAACCAGACGAAAGAAAGCTTTTGATAAAAAGCCCTCCATCAAAGCTTAATTCCCGACAGTACTTAAGACACCGACCCAAATATTCCACCAACGTACTGTATCCCCCCCTAACCCTTTCCCGTACCCTCCCATCATCAATTCAGCCGCTGATCCCCGGCCATAACTCACCCTGAGCCTCGAGGCGAACATGTCCTCGACGGACTGGGGCAGGTACTCGCGGGTCGCCGCGATCTCGCGCCACTCGTCTACGGATGGATGTAGCGCCGCCAGGGCGACCTCGTGAAAGCTCGCGTAGTGCTTGGCTAGTGAGCACTGCCGTTCCAGGACGAAACCGTAGCGCCGCCTCTCCTGCGTCATCGCCTGCGAAATGTCGAGGTTGTAATACAGCATAAACTGCCCTGAGGCGTGTGGTGAAGAAAAAGTAGTGGAGTGTATACGGTGAGGGAAAGTTGGTAGTGGCGATCGGGGGATGGTATAACGAGGTAAACGAATTGTTTTTAATATTGCGGTATGAGTGGATGGATTTTTTTGTATAGTTTAGTAATTTGCGATAACGTTAGTTTGATGTGATTAATATAATAAGCGCTGTAATTGTTCGATTGGCTTTAGTGTATTTAAATTGTATTGACATTTATTAGGCGATTGAATTTACATACTTGGCGAGCTAATTAAATAGGTGGGGGGCTATTTAAATGTGCGCGTTTCAATACACTTTACAAAGCACATCAAACGAACTTTCGTTCGAGTTTGTTGATTAATTTGAATGCACCGGCGAGCTACATAATATGTATATCGTTTCAATCCATTAATAAAGTAAATTTCAACAGTTTCTATACTCTAACAAACTATGTTGCTATTGATAAGAATCACAATTGCATTTTACAACTTTTAATATTGAAAATTAATACGTTTAATGAAAAAATAATTCTATGCAACCAAAAAAAGAAAAATATAAAATGCTTTGAAATCTTTTGAAGATTCTCTACGTCCATCCTTCAAATTACACTCGGCGCGTCGACACGAAACAAGTGTAAGAGAAAAAAAAAACTATCCGGACATGCACAAAGGCGGCAAAAGATTCTCCTCGTCTTTAAGAACCTCTCGCCTCTCTCTCTCTCTCTCTCTCCACAATGCGTCAACGGTATAGAGTCTACTCGCAAAGGGAGAGAGAGAGAGCTACTGCACACAGAATAACAGAAGGGAGCCGAGAAAGGTGCAAGAAAAGGTTTTCGGGTCGCTCGTACATTTTTCAGGCTCTGCTCGCAGAAGGCGTCGAGCTTGGACTTCTCCTCCTCGAGGATCTGCATGTTCTTGAGCTCCTTGTCCATGGCGAGGCCGCTCTTGCTCGCCCCGCGCGACTTCTTGCGCTGCTTCTTCATCGTCGCCGCCGCCTTACTGTACGTCTCGCTGCGCGTCTTGTGCTGCTGCAGGAACTTCTTCTGCTCGCTCTACAAACGTCGAAAGAAGTTTTATATATGTATTTACATTTTTCCTTGTGTTTGAACGTCATTTTCGCGCAATTACCTGAACGACCTTTGTGTCCTTCTCTAGATTCGTTTCTAGCGGTACGAGGAGGTCCACGTAGAACGCCTTTAGCTGAGGGAAGAAGAACAGAGATAAAGAAGGTTAATATTTTTTACTGTTTTCGGGTTAATGAAGTGTATGGAGGAGGAAGTCGGGACGGTGCAAAGGGACTTTTTTTGCTTCTTCAAAACGCATTTGTATAGGGGAAGGGCACTTTGTGCACCTGCGCCGAGATGTGACCTACATGCAGAGCGCAATTATACAAAGGCGACCCAATGACGCGCGCTTAATGACTTTTGAACGCGTCAAAGTGTGAAGCTCTACTGCGCAAAATTTTAGTCTGCTAGAGCTTCATGCACTTCTAAGTATAAGTTGCTCTTTCTTGTCCCTTTCGTGTAATTCAAATGTCTTTCATTTGGGATATGAATCGTTTAATACATAATAGGGTTTTCATGCGAAACAAAAAAGCATTATAAATATTTTGGCAGTGACATAAAAAAACGAGATAAATAATAACAAGATTTATTGGATGTAATGTGTCATAATATCGGTAGCTGTTAAATCAAAATTCAAGTAAATAAGAGCACGATAAACGTCAAAAAGCTTCAGTCTCATCAGTAAATTACAAACCAACCCACTGAAACGCGACTCTTTCCTATAAATATACAAAAACAGCGCGCGCGTGTCGCCGTCCCGCGCGCACTGTAAATAAATCCGAGTGAAATGCGATAATTGCCTAAAATGTGGATATGACAATACAAAAACGTGTCCCTTCCACCTCGCCTACCGCGCATTAACGTACGCGAAATATCTGATTTTTCCACTCGGCCGGTCTCGTAATGTATCCCCCTTCAGCCGCACAAAAAAGGTGCATATCATATATATACACGTATATATACACGCGGCCAAATGGAAAATAAAAGGCGCGCGCTGTCAAGCTATATGGCGTATAACGCTACTGTTATTGTTGTTGCGCGCGACGTGGGAGTAGTGAAAAAAAAAATGCGCGATAACCAAAACAGATTGAAAAGTGTTTTTCCCATTATAAAATAACGAAGGCCATAGCCAGCCGAGCGTCGCGCACGGAGTATCCACGCGTCGCCGCTCGCGCGGGTAAATCCAATAACCACCGGCGGATCAGCTGTTTTACAGCGAGAGCTCTCGGCTGCATCGGTTTTTTTTTATTATTATTCCCCTCTCGGTTTAATGAACATTGATTAGAGCCATTCGCGTTGGTTTTGGTACGATGCGCGAAAACACAGCGGAGAGAGGAGGATATGCGTGTGCATGGAATTCGACGGTTCGGAGTCTTTGTTAGCGGGCTTTTTTTCGGATGGTACGTCTTTTGTGCGAGCACGTCACTTTTTTTCTCGTCCGCTGGAGGCAGGGGCGTGAAAAGCCCGTTGTGAATGAAGTGGGGACGGTACATAGTTTGGGGAGGTATTGGTAAATGTTTGTTTTGGAAGTATTTTTTTTTGAATATTCAGTTCTTATGAAAAATTCAAAGAGTAGAACACTAATAGTAGTTTTTTTTAAATAAAAAAGGGTTTATTTTTGTAAATTAAAAAAGCTTTTTGAAACCTAAACAAATGATTTTATTTTCTTGGGCGACTTATTTAAAAAAAAGTCTACAAATACAATGAATATTTAAAATCTCGTTCCGATTCGTTCCGAAAAAATTTGTTATACTCTGCCGCATATGTTATATTCAGGACCGTCTGAATAAATCACAAAACCGAATATCGCGCGCGAATGCATTTAGAAAACTATACATCAAAACGCGCTCGACTACGCAGCACATGTTTATTTAAACCATATGATATACGCTAAATAAGACACTTTTTTTATGAATCTAATCTCTTGACCCTGCCGAACCTCCAACCCCATTAAAAACGCCCTAATCCTCCAGAAAAACACTCGGCCATCATTCACAATAACCGGCCAATAACTCAAACCTTCTCTTCCTCCTTCCATATAAAAATTAAATAAACGACTCATAAAGCTCGAAAATTTACGTTCACAATCTATTTCCGCCAATTTCCCCTGAGCGCAATTCCGCTTAAAAAGAAATTTCGAGACGACGAGGGGTAGTTGGAGTGGGGGTGAAAAGAGACCATGCACGACTGTACTATAACCAGCATCGCCAGCGGCTGCACGCGCGTGCGTCCCCTCGGCAGCCACTTATTACAATAAATTAGCGAAATTTCATGCAAATTAACGTTGAATTTTTATAAGCCGCCCGACCCCCCGCCACGGTCCTTTTCTCCCCCTCTGCACTCGCGACCTCTGGCCAAGACAGCTACTCTCTCTCTTTTGCTCGCGTGCTTCGTGCCCTTATAAAGGAGGGGATGTATATGCGTGTACGCAATTTTTTGCACGTGAATCGAAGCTTGAATCTGAAAAAAGTTTAGTGCAGCTTGAAATATCGCGGGATCTGCACACGCCTTTTCTTCCGTGCGCAGGTAGGTGTGGTGGTGGGTGGGATCGAATTTCGCAGCGCCGGAGCTTTGCCGATATTGATCGCTGTTGAATAAATCATGCGGGATTGAAGATTGCGCGGCGTTTAATGAATAATACAGGCTCTGTGCTGTAATTTTTTCGTGAAAGAGAGAGAGAGAGAGAGGAGAGTGCGGGGATCGACTTTTGAATGCGAATCTGATTTCATATTTTATACTTTACGGAGTATTTATTCGCCAAGATATTTTGCTTTATTAAGTATCGATGGACCTGTATATTTCATTCAGCGTATCCATCATTGTAATTTATTCGTTTAAGCTTTTTAAAGACGAAACAGGGTAGAAAGACAGTATCGCATCAATCGTCATTCGCAATAATGCTATATACATAACTCACAAGGAGAGTCCATGGCCTACGGGAAACGGATTTTCGCGGGCATTGGAGAGTCGATTTCTGGTACCTAAAAATGAAGCCCAGTGCTGATATTTCCAT
>UXGD01006854.1:0-11866 GCA_900474315.1 Torymus auratus
ATATCGTCATTAATTATTTATTCGACATTCGATATGCATGGTTGATGTGTATGTCTCATGATATTCCGAAGAAAAATGTATTGTCATATGGGATCTAACGGATACCCATAAGCGCGTAATTTGAAATTACAATAAAATACATCCAACATTTTTCAACAAAAAAGATACTGCACAAACATTGAGGGCCTCGTAAAATTCGACTTTGAAAGAGATATTATTTCTCTAATCCCTTTTCCATAATTTCGGTACTAATAGCGGGTGGTTGTATTTTTACAATTTCAAATTACGCACCATATCTCCAGACCCGAGACAATAAAATAATTAATTATTATATTCAACAATTGCGAATATTGCGTAAAAGTGATGTATTTTCATAATCTGGAGTTAAGTATTGCAAACGATTCACATCAATATTTCGCTATAATATATTAGCTTTGGCTTGAATTTTACGAAAAAAACTTTTTTTTTCGGAAATAAGAGATAAAGACCCGCAGGTTTTCAAAACAATTACAAAACCTACTTATATGATAACGAAGTTTGTATAATATATATTTTTAATACCGAATTTCCAAAGTCTCTTCCACATTTCACGAAGCTCTGAACTCTACATGCACTGTACAGCCGGTGTCCGTCAGTCAGTTCCAGTCTAAATCCGTCAAATTAAAATTAAAATCGGATAGAATAGGCGGTGGTACTTTGTGAATATAGTTAAATCGTATATCATGAATAATTTCGTCACTTAAATGGCCGTTCTTTTAAATAATATGCAAAATAATCGTCGTTAATAAATTGTTTAGAAAATTATACCAAAACCAAACGAATGACCGCTACAAAACTTGATTTAATTCTCAGCAACGCAAACCATCAGCTTCTTACAACAAGTATTCCAAACAAACAAATATTATTCCCAATCCGGCAAAAAGCCACAATCTCCTATACCCACCAACAGCTTTCCCACCTTACCGATTGTGGCCTAGGCTTACCACCTATCTCACCTAAATCATCCCCGGTCCAGCGATCTCCCCCTCTCTCTCTCTCTCGCACTCCATCACTTATTAATAAATTTATTACATCATCCCTCCGCGCGCTCCAGCTTCCCTCCAATTCACTAATTGAATCGTCGAGGGCGCCTCGCAGTCACACGCAAGCCACGCCCATGCGAGGGGCTGGGCTTGCCTCGCCCACCCGCATACACGCGCGAGAGCAAAAAGAGAGCTCAAGCGCTGGATCGTCCTCCGCACGCTGACGCACACTCGCACCGAGCGGCATTGAGAGCGCACGCGTCGCTGTATAAGAGAAAGAGGAGAGAGAGAGAGGGAGAGAGATTAGTAGAGTAAGTTGCGCGCGGGATACACAGTGACGGAAAGAGTTTGACGTTTCGTGGTACAGAAGAGGCTGAGACTGACGTTGTGTGCAAAGTGCGCGGTGTCGGACAAGAAGTGAATATCGTTTTTGTTTTCTCTCTATTTGGATTGTTGGAAGGATCGGCATCATGATTGGTGGCTACGAGGCGCAGGCCGATTACTATCCGCAATGGCATCAGCCGTACAATTACGTTACGCAGTTACCCTATGGTTAGTTATCAAAAACTTTGTATTTATTTTATTTCTTTACTATAGCAATCTGTGTATGTGGATTTTCTTTAATTCTTTTCGTTTCGTTAATTCGTACTGATTTTTATCTCTTCGAAGAGTTATATTTATTTATGTTTACACTATTAACAAGTTTAAGTTTGAAGCTATACACTATTTTAAGAACAGTATATCGACGGCTGAGTGGAAGAAGAACGTATCTCGGCGTGCGGATGAAGAACGACGTATCATCCGCGCGCCGAGATACATTTTTCTTCCACTCAGCCGTCGATCTATTAAAACAAAAAGAATATAAAAGTATAAATTTATAGGACAAATGTTTGATTAAATCATTTAACCGAAACTTTGATTTCATAATGCAAAATCGAAAATAATTTGATGCATGGTTTATTCGCATTAAAAGTCTTTATCACATTAATTCCTCAAAATTTGGCATAAAAAAAATGTTAGCATATTTTAATTCCTATCTAGTTTCTACTTTCTATGAATGTTAATTACTCGATAAATGCACTGTCTCTCATAAAATCTGAATCGAGCAAACTTGATAAACAACTAAACGCTTCAACGAACAATTTTTCCTTATCCTCTGATTCCCCAAATAAAAATCGCGCAACTCAAATTGAACGATTAAAAACGCCGACCTCGTATATCTTTTCCAGGAGTGCCGGACGCTGACAGCCAATCGCCGTACTGGGGCGCGGACTCGGGCACGTCGGGCGGTAGCTCGGGCGCGGGTAGCCCCGCGGCCTCAACCCCGCCCCTCATCGAGGAGATCGGCGTCCAGGAGCCCAGCTGTTATTCACCTCTTCAGCAGCAATACTCCCAGCCGTCGTACGTCGGCCAACCAACTCACGAGCACCACCACCACCATTACTCGAGCCTGGTCTACCAGCAGCAACCCCAGCTCCAGCAACATCAGCTGCCCTCGCCGAACAACAACAACCATATGGAAGATCCTCTGAGGATCGACAACAACAGTGCCACGACGACGGCGACGACGACGACGATGACGACTGGGCTATACAGCAGTTTGCAGAGCCCGACGTCGATGCTGCAGCAGCACGTGAGGTGCCTCGGTGAGACTGTCGGCCTGGTCGTGCGGCCCAAGAGACGTAACACTGCCAATAAGAAGGAGAGACGACGCACGCAGAGCATCAACAACGCCTTCGCCGACCTGAGGGACTGTATTCCTAACGTGCCAGCCGACACGAAATTATCCAAGATCAAGACGCTGAGGCTAGCCGCCAGTTACATTGGTTATCTGATGGCGGTGCTCGACAGCGACGAGGGCGAAGAACCCCAGACCTTCCGAGCGGAGATTCTCTCCAGCGGCAGGAGGAACAAGTCGCACGGCGGACTGGTACGTTTATTATCTTTGTGTGTTCGAGCAATAAGTTAATTCATTCGTATGTACTGATGTTGGTTGAAATTTTTAATTTCGACCACATACACTACAAAACATATTCTTGTTTCTTAATAAGATCAGGGAATGTTCTATCCTTAAATGCAATGCTTATTATACTATTCTGATATTAATTTAACAAATTAGTGATCGAGTATTCTTCCGAGGGTAAAATTATTAACACTTGTAGAACCCATCCTCTGTAAAAATGTTACATTAATTTATCCATCTGTGTACGCAAACTATAACAAAACATTTCGTTTATGTTGCAGAGCGAGGCAGCGATGCACATGATGGGCATGCACGAGGAGACGACAAAGTCGAAGGGCCGCACGGGATGGCCTCAGCACATGTGGGCCCTCGAGCTCAAGCAGGAACCACCGACGAGCCAAATCTAATGAGGAGTGCCGAATCATATCTATAATCGACCAAAGTAATCACGAATTGCCAAAGATATGCGACGATATGCCAAATATAATCGCGTAATTTATAGCTGTAGCCGATCGACGAATATCTGTCTTTGTAAATATAGCCGAGTGCACTGCAGCGGATCTCAGCGTTTGTTTCGAGCGAAAGCGAGTTTATTGTACATAGAAATATAACATTTTTTTGTTTGTTAGGATGCTACATAGTTTTATCGTGCCATGCGCAAACCAAAGAGTAAACAAAGCATATAAAAGGGATGTACTTAATTTCTCGAAGTTCGTATGAGTTTAGCTAGTTTTCTGAAGAAATAAAGAAACGATCAACGAATACTACATATCTGTAAAATTTTGTATAAAGAGTAATTTATATTTTATTAGTATATAGTAATATAAAATAAAAATAATGTTCATTAAAAAAGAAGATCGAGTTATATTTTTTTATTTTCTTGTATCCCACGATCCTTCTATCCTAAAATCCTTCACGAACGTTTCGACAAAGAGAATCTTGAAATTATCATTCAATTGAGAAACTTTTGAAGAACACTTCACAATTCTTTATGCAGCATTTTTGAAATACAAAAAAACAGTACGTCTACTTTTCCGATTCTCCGCCTTTCCGAGAGTCAAGAGCTCGTCATAAGTAAAACACTAAAGCCTCTTGACTCATATTTCCCCCAAAGTTCTCCAAATCAGTAGCTACACGTTTTACTCTCAAGTGCAGTCGGTAAGTGCCTCAATTTGAAAAAATAATTCCGGAGGTTTCCCAGCTTAGTGACTATGAGTGCACCAGAAAAAGTCTTTCAGTGAAACTTCGGTCTTAGAATTACTTTTCTTTGAGATTTCTACGAATGTTCGTTTTGGACAGTATTATTTATTTACCGTAGAGGTTTTTTTAATATATTCATTCGCTATGTAATCTTTCCACTGGCAGGAAATTTCTAATGATTTTTTTGTTCTAGTTTTAAGACAATTTAATGATAGTCGTACACTTTCCTTATCCTTTATCATCTACTCCTAATAAATAATTATTTTTAAATTGTATACGAAAAGACAAAGGCTCGGTTAATTTTGGAGCAAAGGATTTATTTTGAGACAGTCCCTCTTAATTATTTTTCCAGCAGCTCTCTCATCGTCCGTTTCGATCTGGCTCGATACATTAAAGCCAAATATTTATTGTGCTTTCGACGCCGCCGTTCGTTGATCTCTTTATACCGCATCTTCATTTCCTTTCGTTCTCTCACTGATCTTAGTTCTCTCCTAAATAAAAAGATGTTTTTTTAATAGTATACAATTTGATTACTATGCACATCGGATAAGATAACATTTTTTAACTATATTTACGTAAAACAACAGTGCTAAAATTTAAATATACTTTTTTAATAAAGATTTGGGCACAACTTTTAGGACATTTTGTTTATGCTTACTAGGAGAGGCTCAGGGATCCGGATCACGGATTCGGCTGAAAGTTTGGGATTGGTTTTTGCCTATAGAAATATGAAGAAAGGTACAATATTAGACCCTAACTCTCAAAAAAGCTAAAGTTCTGATCACTTTAAGCTTTATTTTGAAACAGTCTAAAAAAACCTTTTCTTAAAACGGCAACTATTTAACTTTAGAAAGTCTTAAATATTATTTTAAATAGAGCAAATGAAACTAGAGAAAACGAGTTTTAATTTGCTTTTTTAACGATTAAAAAATGTTGATTCCTTCTAAAGTTATGAACGTTTGAAATTGAGCATCGAAAATGTTTAATCCGCAAAATTCACTGTTCGACTGCCTGCGTATTTTGGTGCACTTTCGATGCTCAATTTCAAACGTTCATAACGTTGGAATGAATCAACATTTTTTAATCGTTCAAAAAGCAAATTAAAACTCGTTTTCTCTAGTTTCATTTGCTCTACTTGAAATAATATTTAGGACTTTCTAAAGTTAAATAGTTGCCGTTTTAAGAAAAGGTTTTTTTAGACTGTTTCAAAATAAAGCTTAAAGAGACCAGAACTTTAGTTTTTTTGAGCGTTAGAAACTCCCCTGAGACTCTCCTAGTTAGTACTCTTAAATTACTCAAATATTATTTTTATACTTTATAAAATGTAGTTGAAACGCGAATCCTATGAAGGTAATAAATTGTGGCATTTCACAACATAACCATCGTCGGCATGATTGATATATGCACTTCCTGTTTAACGTACATGTGATGTAGACATAACAACGAATGAAGCAAATTGACAGCGATAAACAATTCATGTTGGTTTACTTTGAAACATTGCATTTTAGTACATAGTCTTAACGATACATTATTTTAATGAATTTTTGTTTTTAATGCGTCTGAAAAGATAAAATCTAACTTTCTTCAACTTCCAATACTTATCATATGTAAGTAATTGAAAACAAGTAAAATTTTTAAAGATAAATAAATAAGCTAAATTGATCCTAAATAAACCACATACTGCATCTTTTTAATAATAAAATAGTAATTGATAATATTTAAAATCATTTTGATCAATATTTATATCCAATCTAAATGTGATGCATGCATTAATTAATACAGTCCCTCTTACTATTAGATTCTTGCAAAGCTATTTCTTCAAGCACGCGTTCTATACTTTTTTCTAGTACTACACATACCAAAACGGTTATAATACATTATGCAATTAATAAGGGGAAAAATGAGATTTTCTTCTCGTGTTATATCCGCCAGTATTTCTTAACGAGAGCATGATAGAGCGCTTTTTTATGTCTGGAAGTTGAGTATAGGTGATTGGGCGCATTTAGACGTGCACAACCCAGCTGAAAATGACTATCACTATATCCTCAAATCAACCTTGATTTACCTTGATTAGGCATCGATTTACCTCGAATAAATGCAAATCAAGGTAGAATTGAGGTAAATCAAGATTAATTTGAGATCATCGAGGTAATCGTTTTCAAAAATATTATCTTTTGCTTTTTTGAAGCTCGCATGATTTTCTATTTACAATTTACAAGATTATTTTCAATTAGAGTAACCAATTTAACTAATATATTACTCAAACGGCATTTCATCCGATTTAACTTCTTGTAAGACCCATAAGAAAGAAGTAATTCAATTAATAATCATGTTCTATGGCTTTTATTGTTTTACGACGAAACATATTCCGTAGTTTCGTGACATTTCATACGTTTATTATTTTACCATATGCAACATAATACAAATAAGTAATTCAACCAGTACTACCGGTTCATGTTTAAGCCTCTTCAACAGTACTATCGCATCACCCAACACTTCTTAAACTCGTGAATATTGAAATCTCCAGAAATTCGCACATCCCTCAAAAAAGTAAACGAAAGTACACCTCTCAAAATCCAAACCCTGTGCACAAGATAGCCTTCAACCCCTACTCTTCTACCTTAAAAGTGAAAACCATAACAGACCGTCCACGCGATTCCTCGTACACGCGCTCATAAAATCCAAGACGCGTAAACCAGACAAGACTCTCGAGACACACACACGCGCGTGGAAGACACACGCCCCCACCGACAGCGAGTTGACCAGCACCAAGGCTGCGTCGAAACGAGGCTCAATCGCACGTGCGCAATACGTCGGCGCCAGTCAGCGATACCCCTCTCAAATTTCGGACGCTACATATAGTGCATAGGTAGAGAGAGTCAGAGCCCCGCGGGGCGGAAAGATCCAGTCAAAAGAATCCGTGTCCCGCGGCACGCCCCGCATGTCACAGGCTCTTTCTCCTTCACTGTGTGCAGTGTATTACGTGTGTCGAATGACTCCAGACGATCGTGGCGCGCGCGCTTCCGCGACAAATTGGGGTCCCGGCGCTCACACGTGCAAAGGAAATGCGGCTGCCGGGCTGTAAAGAGAGAGAGAGAGAGAGAGAGGGAGCGAGTCCGTAAATTTTGCGCTAAAAAGATGCGCGCTCGACGGGAGGATATTGGGTCATTTAAATATCGGCCGAGTGAGAAATTGGCTGGTGTCACTGTCTGTTTATCTCGTGTATACAATTACTGATGAATGACGGTTTGTGTAACGGTATGATTTGTTTGCGTTCAGTTGAGGAAAATCGTGGCTTATATCAGTAACAAAGAACTTTACAATTTATTTTTTAATTTTGTATATTTTTAAATAATAACACGATTATGATAACTTTGCGCAGATTATTTATTACGTCTTGCTGCGAGCCTTAATCTCTCGTTATAAATGGGCGTTTCCCTTGATAATCATTTTTTGTTTGATCAGTATGGTGACAGAAAGTAAAGTGTAAAATGTATAGTCTTATAGTATGAATACTAATCAAGAAGCTGATCAGAAAGCTAATGTTTATTTTACTTTGCCGAAGCTGGATTGCTCTTCATCCTCAGTCCTAACTTTAAAAATAGCCAAATTCAAAAATAAAACAAAAATGGCCCAAAAAAATTCTAAAAAATATCTTAAAAAATTCACATGTATTCTATGGTTATTTCTAAGCATTTTTCGTTCCGTAAAGTTTTTTATTACACTGCATGCTGTAAAAAAATGTCGATTTGGAAAAACCAAAGCTAATAGAAGCTTTCTTAACCATGGTTAATGATTAACAATGGCTGGTGATTATATGGTTTACCATAGCTGATGATTATATGATGATTCAAAAGCAGCAACAACAAAATAATCGACTTAGAAGAAAAAAAAACTTTTTTTTTTTTTTTAAAACTAAAAAATAAAATAATAATTGAAGTTTGTATGCAAAATCAATGCCAGATTATAAAAGAACATCCTCGAAAACTCCCTATACGCGATTTTTGAAGAAAATTACCCACATTTTCATTTGGAATCGTACGCTTGAACTTGCGCACACAAATTTCTCGTTTTGCGCATTAGTGGGTTAAATATATATTCTTTACAAATACGTAGGAGCTGGCATGTTGTTGATTTGTAATATTTTATCATGAAATTTGTCATCGTCAATCATTGACGAATTAACGTAATGAGTAAGCTTATTTTCGAACTCTTTCCCAGAATTTTATTTATTTCTATCGTTAAAATTAAAAACATGTTAACATTCTGCAATTTATCGGTTTTAACCAATTAACATAAAATCCATAGTAAAACCTGCTGCCACTACAAATTAACATTAATGTATGAATTTACTGCATTGAAGGAAAGAAATATTTATGTCTTTATTTTACTTTTAAACCTTCTTATTCAGAAAAGAAATGATTAAGCATAATTAGATAACTCATTTAATAAAAATTATGATCAAAATAACATTTTTTCAAAACCTTATTTGCCCTACTAAAATCGCTCAAATAAAGGAAAAAATTGGAACTCGATGCTTCTCACAACTAATTATCCGGGAAACAATAAGGCTCTACCAACAAAATAATGTGAACGTTCTCCATAATTTTCTCGTAAAATCGAATAAAATCATTAATTAATCGAAATTTGATATAAATATTCTAAATAAAACAAGCAATGATGGTATTTTTTTACTTAATCAGTTGTTATTTCAAGAATTGCTTTGTTCAACATGGGTTTTTGGTTCTTACGGAAACTAAAAATCCTTTTTTATCAATTTACTTGTAAAAATGTAATTGCTAAACTATCTGCCATTTGCAGAATGATACCTATTTTATCAATATATCGAAATGAATCAATCACCTCTCACTGACAAATGAAATTCCTTTCTCCGCTTCCACTCAACTAAATCCTTCAAAACCACCTAAATTCATTATGTTTGACATTCAAAACGAATGAATTCACTTCAAATCAACCACCCTCATTAATTTCCAAAACCAACAACCCACCTCGCCACACCACCTCTCCGAATTAATCAAAAACTGCCATCCGCCACCGTGTCTCGGTAACAAAGACGCAGCCGCGCGAATACTTATCCCGAAAACGCGCGAAATGGGAGCGCAACACGAAGGGTGGGCCAACCGCTGCTCGTCGCCGATATCATGGCCGCGGCGAAGCCGACGAATCCAGCCCGTGGAAATCGCGTGCGAGCCTGGGGCGGAGCTTGCGGGCGGGAAAGTCGGCGCTATATAATACCACGGGCTATTTGCGCCTCGAATTCTCCGCGCCGCCGACGCCACAGCAGCACCAGTGAGAGTATATCAACCTGAATTATGGACCTCGAGAGACTTGGCTTTTTTCTTCGCTGTCAGATGTTTGACGCGGGCGAACGGGTTTGATGAGATATTAAAAAAAAAAGCGAGATGGCGAGCGGAGAAAGAGGTGTATTGACGCGGGTAGTGCTTTTTTACGGTTTTATTGGACTGATACTGTGTGTATACTCAGTTTGTGATGGTGGGAATATTTGTAGGCATTTTTTTAATTTTTTTTCGGTTCGTTAATTTACGCGAACACATAATTACTTAAACTATAAAATGGGAAATTAAACACCAAACGAATGAACACTAAATTTATTTTACCTCGATGATTAACCGAATAATATAAACTTTTTCACAAATGTATCTAAATTCGACTCGATGTGTTACTTATGACCCTATAAATTAAATACAGTTATTTTTCTAATAATTGTTGACCATAATAGTTATGATATATTTGAATTAACTCCAAAATAAAGAAATGTAGCGGAATTCGATTTTAGTAACACTGTCAACAGTGAAAGAAAACTGGGGTAACAAAATATTGGTTCAAAAATACGTATATAATCAGATACAAACAAAAGTAAAGCTGTGTATAGTATAAGTACTTTTATACCACTCTAATTTCAAAATCATAACTTTAATATGAGTATTCGGCTCTCGTGGTATAAAATACGGTTCGGAACTGGTGCATAAGAAGATTTTTAGCTCATGTGACTTTTCTCACTCGCTTCGCTCGTGCGAAAAACATCACATTAAATAATCACCTTCCACACTCATATCGAAATGTACTATTTCATAAAATTAAATAATTATAGCCTTTAATGGTATTTTATACCAAGAGTGCCGAAAAATCATATGAAAGTTGTGATTTTGATGTTAGAGTAGTATGTCTCTTTTATGAAATAAAGTATACAAATGTTTCACTTTCATAAATTTTAATTTCTTGTAAAAAATATCATAAAAGAAATAATAAGAATCCTATTTTGTAACTTTTATACATGTATTAAATATTCTAGATTCAATAATAAGAATGTTCTAAATAAGTAAATATTATTAAAATAGTTCAACTGCCGCCTATTATTTCAGAACGCGCACTTTCTCCTGAAGTACGCTGCGCTCGCTTTATATTTCACGTCGTTCGTAATTTTAGCGCTTATAGTACTTAATAAGCAGTTTAAATTTTAACTAAAAATATTCAATAGTTTTTGCATAATTGCATTTATTTATTAAATTTTGGTTATTTTTGCTTAATTTTTTTTAAGCCGTGGGGCATCGTACAAGGATGCACTAAAGTGATTTTGAAAGTTTAACATCTCTACTGTCACGAACATTGAATAGCTAAGCGATTATTTCAAATTTAATTGTTTCAAATCGCAAAATAAAATAAAGTCATTTTTTTCGTTATAAATAATTCGAATTGCGACTTAAATATTTCCCGTAGATAAATGACATTTTCCCCAAATTTTAAGCTGTCTACAAACTCTCTAAGTAGTCGAGGAGCCGAGATATTTTTTTTTTTTTTTATCTCGGTCACTAATTGACGTAAACACTTCATTTTTTTTTTAATTAGGGTTAACTCGCGTAAATATTAACATCTGATCTACTTACTCCCCCCTATAAATAATAATGAACTATATTTAATTTTATGCAATGGAATTATCCATCTAGGCCTTAAAAATATAAAAATTGAAGATGTCAATGAAACAAATCCAATACGAAACAATAAGTGGAGGACTCGGATTTATTGTGGTTTTTATGCTGCCTTACTTTCATGTCAGCGGCCGTAATCTGTATGCTAAAAGTAGCCACCTATATTTGTCAGATACGAATAATCTTGAAAATATCATTGATATTATGGAATATGACAAATTTAGTTGTTCAGGTTATTTTATCATAAGGCAAATTGAGTAGTGCCGATCTGGTACGTGGTCGGACATGATTATTGAGCAAATACTAATGAGACCGATGAAAGTTAGCGGTGGATTGACTCATGAACGTGGGATAACGGAAAGCACTTTATGTAAATGGATTCTGCCAACTATCGTTCTAATTGAAGTCACGGATGCTATGGAGCAATTTGGTAACATCACTTAGCAGTAATTCACGAATCACGAGAGATTTACAGGATTACAGAAAGTTGACAGAATTTTTCAAAAATCATAACCCATTTCTCGTGACCGATAATATATTATCGATTAGCACTGGAATAATAGGTGATGATA
Source organism: Torymus auratus (assembly GCA_900474315.1). Taxonomy (NCBI): domain Eukaryota; kingdom Metazoa; phylum Arthropoda; class Insecta; order Hymenoptera; family Torymidae; genus Torymus; species Torymus auratus. Next base: position 11,726 of record UXGD01006854.1, read on the forward strand.
ATAGTACATTGTGCAACTAGGGAGGAAAATTGGACTCGGATGATGATTTCGAGCACTCGTGTATCACTCGTGCTCAATCATCATCCTCGCTAGAAAAAGTCAATTGCTCCCTTGTTACACATAGTACTTTTTTTAATAAGT
>UXGD01006855.1:0-11866 GCA_900474315.1 Torymus auratus
CCTGTAAATAGATAATAATATTGACATTCTTATTTGTCTTCAAAATTCATATCCTAGGAGTGCAAACTATATTCAAGAAAAAATACAATCACCGCTTCAATAGCTTCATAAAAAGATATAAAAAATAATAAGGATATTCCAAATTTTAGCATACATATACTCAACCATTAAAAGTATACGCAGCGCTTGATAAAATTAACCGTCTTATCGTTCGCAAATATCCTGTTCTCTCGCAGCGCCGAAAATAAAATTTTACGCGAAATTCCTGCGGCGCTTCCGGCCTCGTAAAAATTTCCCTGCCGCCAGACAGCCGCGAGTACGCGCGCGCGCCAGGGTGCGACAGACGCGCGGGCGCGCGACGCCGGTTTTCTCGCCGTTAAAAGTTATACGTTGCGGTGACGCCAAGGCGCGCACACACAGGCGAGAGAAAGAGAGGGATGGAGAGAGTGAGAGGAGAATCGCGACGGCGTTGACTTATCTTGGCTCGTGCATCGACAGCCGTGGAAGCGAGAGAGAGAGAGGAGGCGACGTCGATGTACGAGGCATTAGCATAAGCATCGCACATCGAATCCCGCGTGTGGGTATAAAAAGCGAAAAGTCGAGAGCCGCCTCGAGTACACACGGTTATATCGATCGCTCGCTCCCTCGTAGCTAACTCTTCCCCGTCTTCTGCTTCTTCCTCCTCTATACCTCTTCTACTTCCTCTTCTTCTTCAACTTGTACTTCGCAAGCCCTAATAAGCTCGCACACGACTCTCCCTTTCGCGACGGTGGCGCAGCCGCGCGGCACGCTACTACACCTCTTTGGAATTCATTTCATTTTCGACGATGTAAATATCGGGAGCACGTGAGCGAAGAGTGAACGAGAAAAAAAGGAGCGCCAACACGCAATTGCACACGAAATATGCTAATTGCGCCTTCGTGCGCGCGCCTTTTTTCTACGCCTCTCTCTCTCGCTCGCTTTTGTTTCCTTTTCTTTTCTAACTTTTTCCTCGCGCTCTTTGCCCGTTAACGTGCACGCGTCCGCGACTGAACCGCGTGAAAAAAGTCTGCCAGTCGTAAATTTGTTCGTTAAAGAGCGCAGAGAGAGAGAAAGAACGCGTTTTGCCTTCTGCTAGCGCGTGCTCGTCATTACAGATTGCAGCCGCGACACGAAAAGTAATTGAAAGTCGTTATGAGGCGGGATGGCCAGTGCGCCGGAACTCGGGAGTTTTAGAGGAAGATGAAGTTTTCCTTCGAGTATTGATAAGAGGTTATAATAGCTCGTCGCGGTACTTCAGTTCGAACCCTGGGGTCACTGATAGGGAATTAAATAGACATACCAGATGAAAGTTTTAACGTCGGGTGGGGAAGCTGTTAATTTGACTCTCGATTTTGAAAAGTTTTCAAGATTGCTTGCATTCTCTTAGTGTATGCATACAAATAATTTGGATAAATATTTATTAAAATCTTATTATTTGTTAGACATAAGAGTCAACTTTTGTAAAGCGAACCCCTATAATGGAAATATTCCACAAATTTGAATAACACGCTAAGGTCATTAAACTTGGATAAAGAATCTCTCACAGTTATGGAATATAATATATGCCAACACGTGACATCTGACAGTAGAGGAGTTTAACCTACTATTTGAAGTTCAACTTTGGAATTGTCTCATTGCATAAGCTTTTTAATCTTTCTCCAAACAAAACTTTGTTACAAATCTTAATAAAAATAAGCTCGAAATATTACATTACAACTACATTGAAGAAAAGCAGGTTCTGTCATGTATCGACGAAACCTGTTAGAGGTTTAAGTTAATTGTACAGTTCTTCTATAAATCTTTTAAATAATTCTCAGACATTAATTATTTCGTTCCACCGAGTATTATATATTAGTTACTTTCTTTCTTCACAGAATTTAATTCGATAATTTAAGTTGACATTCATGTTAAATTCACGTTTTCAATCATAACATAAAAAGTTTTCCTATCAATTTTTCTGAAAACTACTGTATTCTTTAAAATTACAAATATAATAAAATGTTAAAAAATTAAAAAATGGAAAACCTATAGCGTCGCCGTTTTTCAGTTAGAGTATAGTATATAGTAGTTTTAATATAAGCTTAATTTTATTATAATTAAACTAACTGTTTTACATCGGCTAAATAAACTGATTAAGGAAGAAGTTGGAAAATAAAATAAGTAAAACTAACTTTGTAGTGGAGAAATTAACATTACATTCAAAATTTAGCATTTGCTTAAAAAATTAATATTATACTAAAAAAAGGAGAATCACCTTTTCAAAACAAAGAAACTCTTTTTCAGATTATTATCTTATTCTCATTTTCTTACATATTGAAATGATAATAAGTAAATGAATACTACTTCCACCTCGGCTATGGACTTACAGGCTATTTATAGAAAGACAATTTTTTGTTTGTTTTTACTAAGACATTGAACAGCTTCATTATTTCTAAGATTATTTAAAGTACTTTAAGATCATTTTTCAAAAGCTTGAACATTCTGGAATAAGTGATGAGGCACAAATTTAAATATAAAATGTTTTTTACGCTGCGAAAATTGGCTAATCAACCTGAAAGTAAGGCAGGCACTCATCATAAAGTTTAAAAATACCCAAGAATTAATGAATGTACCTATCAATGAGTGTACACATTAAAAAAATTTAAATTATTTTTTAAACATCAAATATTTTATTTTACTTTCAATAAAAGTGAAAATTTTTAAATTATAAATGCTCAAATAATACTTTTTAAAACAGCATACTTAATGAATCTTTCAAGTGAATTGGTCAATTTATTCAACTAAAGGAAGATTTAATATCTGCATTCAAGTCTTGAAGAAGTCGTGTAACAAAGGAGGCTGAAAATATTCAATGCAATTTTCATTGTGGAGGTACATATACTACAATGTCTCAAAGTCAAAACCATTTAATAAATAATGCAAACTGTTGATTTTAATTAAATTAAAACGTTCCTTAGCAAATTTACGTGGAAACTTTCCACTTTAAGCATAATGTTACGTGTATACTGAATGATTGCTTGCAAAGCGCTTAGTCACACGTTGACACGTGCCAAAGGAGAGACCGAAAGAGCGAGAGAGAGAGGGGGAGATCGTAAGAGAGAAAGAAAGAGAGCGAGAGTGGGAGAGAGAGAGAGAGAGAGAGAGAGAGAGAGAGAGAGAGAGAGAGAGAGAGAGAGAGAGAAGCAACGCACGCGCGTGCCAGAAACTTTATATGGCATTAAGTGGCGGTGATTAGACAACAATTAATCAGTCAAAAGGAAGCGCCGCATCGCCGCGACGTTATGCAGTTAATCGTACTGATTGCCATGCGTGCAAACGCGTACGTAGATAGGTACGACATGCATTTCTGCTGCACCTCTAAAAGCTAGCTCCATTGCGGAAATCGGTATATGTCTGATTCATTAGGAGAATATCACATGATTCTCGCGGACTGCAGACGCTCGAGGGCTGTCTTCTTAAGTGAATTGCCGCTATTTGCGATGGCATTGATGAATCAAACCTCTCGAATGTGCGCCGACGTGATTTCGCCGCGGGTGCGGCTGTCTCGCAGCTACAACGAAGCGGAGGATGAGCTCTCCCAGCCATTTTTCTTCTTAATGAGTTACAGAAGCTAAGCTGACTGCTGGCTGTGGCCTCGTTTATATGGCAAATTGAGAGCATTTGTATTGAAAGCGAACTAGGTACAATCCGAGTAATCGTATATGTAGTGATTTTGTTTAATGATGATATCTTGAAAATTGATGTTGCAAGCTACAGAAACGATTTCAAATAACTTAATTTTATTATAAAATACATTGATATGGTATTATTACCATACTGTCTCGTAAAGCTACGACAGCGTATAAAAATATTACCATACTTTATGAGAAATTTCACTAGATATACTAGAAAATTTACTTAGAGTATATATTACTTTTATCAGATTATGGTAGTGTTTACAAAACTTTTTGTAATTTTTACTTAACTTTTTTCGCGGTATAGTACTAATAAAATTAATCTACTTTGAAATTTTCAATGAGATTGTGTGCATTATCAATTTTGAATATTATTTCTACATTACACCGTATGTGTGTGTGTGTGTGTGTGTAGTGTGTATGCATGTATGTACAAGCATATAATCAGCTTACTTAACTATATACAGTTTTTGTACTGGTATGCAAGCTTCTCATCGGAAAAAGAATAATGATTAATACAGGATTTTAGCACGTAAGATTTAGGATAATAAGACCTGTAATTTTTGCCATTTTTATTTTATACTTACGATTTATTTAGCAAATATATACTATCATAGCATACGTGAATATTGCAGTACTTAATCAATGTCAATGAATCAAATCATCTTTTATGCAAAAACTTCCTTATTTGTTATTAATATGCGTATTTATAATAATTTATCGATTAAATTCATAAAATATTTGAAAACTTACACACAACAACTTTTTTTAGATATAAGTAATGAATTGGAAAAAAACGGGTTTCCTGTTAAATAAATAAACAAATCAAGGAAAAACCGAGATTAAAGAATGAATCACTATCACAATTAATAAACAAATTAATAGTTAGATTCAACAATGAAAACGTTCATGTTTACGACTAATGTCTAATATAACAATAAAACTGCATATTCTTCAGGATACTAAGTAATAGGCTGAAACTTTACTGATGTCTTTCTTTAATTATAACTATGAAATTCCTATTACGTTAATTAAGTGTACGGTTATTAAAAAACATTAATATTTTTTCGAATATCAAAAATATTGATATAAAGGTTTTTTTCTGATTATACAATCTCTTAAAAATGGCCAAGAAAATGATTAAAAAGTTGTTTTTTTAATCTCTATTAGTTTATAGCAAAATGAATATATATTTTTGCATATTTTAAAACTCTTTCTAGCCTCTTTAATAATCTTTTCTACACTCACAAACTAATCATAATCAAAAAGACCTATTTTTTAGCGAAACGGCAAGTTTTTAAATCATGTAGCTTATATACGAAGACGTAGAATTCAGCATTACAAACGCTGGAGTATGAATCTGTTTTATTTTGATCTGAAAAGCCCTACAGTAAACTTGCAGTCGACCTGTTACCCGAAAGTACTCCTCTTGCTCATAGGATCTGTTTTTAAAGTAAGAAATTGCCTGACACGCGACACTTGATACTATTAAATTCAGTGCTCGTTGAGCTGATATTTATCCAACGTGTTTTGTGCTAAAAGTCTTGAAATACTTTTATTTCTGGTATTTGAAAATATTTTACACATTTTGCTGCTTTTATAAACATTTGATTTAATATTTCCTTGCTAAAAAATTTTATTCCATCACGAACTATTTATTATTACTTCCAAAAGAATCGTAGAAATATTATTACGTGCCTTATTCCTCCTGCTGGCTCACGTTACACAATTTCACGTGAATTTACAATATACCGCTTTCGCAGACTCTCGAGAGGAGAGTTCGTGTCAAGGGGTAAATCTATTATTGCGGATACTTCTCTCGGCAACTTAATCTCCGGCGACGATCGGGCTCGCTCTCGCAGGTGAGCTTCAACGCGATGCACCATAAAGCTTGCGAAAAACCGCGCGGTAAATATTTATGGTTGTGCGGGCGCGCGCATCGTCGCCACAAATCAGCGACAGCGGTGCAAGGCACTAGCAGCTAGAGACGACATTTTGCACGTTCGCCAAGGATGCACGTACGCCGTTTATATCCGCGGCTCAAGTGAACATGTGTGCCGGTGTGTATATGAACGCCCTCGACAGCGAGCGACGAAAGTTTAGGATTCAGCATTTTTCTACGTGACTCGCGGCTGGACGTCGATTTTGAAAACGCCGCGAGTAATCAAGTTTTTCGGACGCGCTGCATACCCCCCACCATCGATGTAAGAGAGTTTATATCGGCGATTCGTCGGAGGCCGTGAGCATATTTCGCGCAAAAATAAAATTGAATTAGCCGCGGCGGCCGCTGCTCCACTCCACTGGGAATTGCCTCAGCCCCCGAAAAATTATTTTATCTTTGAAACCGAATGCTGCTACACGTTTGAAATTCGATGGAGAGTTTTAGATCACTATCTTTCTACTAATAAATTCTACGATTTAGAAATTTATTCATGAATATAACTTATTTGAAATAGTTATCTAAGAAAAGTGTGTTTTTGTTTTCACAAAACATCTGCGAAATTATAATGAAAGTAGTCATGCTTTAATAGAGTATGAGAAAGATGTTTTATCGAATACAGTAGTATCTCAAGTATCAAGTCTTAAGGAGTCATGATGACCTCTTATAAGGCACTTGAAGTGCTTCGTAAAGATATGAAAAGAAAAGATATTAAATTTTTGACGAGACATTTTTGTCTAACAGATTCTATTTACATTGGACTCGGCTATTCCATACTTGAAATGCAATTTGTATTTCTGTCTTGTTAAACATTCAGAAACCTTTACCATTAGTAATATTAGATCCGCCATTTTGAATTTAGAAGTGTTAGCTTTACTAATTTGGAATCAGCGACGTGGAAAACCCTTAGAGGTACATTTTCGGGGGAACTGCTGAAAGGAAAACGTATAATACCCTGAGGGTTTGATGCAAATGTTAGACAGCCGAATTAGTCGAAAAATTCAGTGTACACTGAACAAAATTTATTGATCGGGATAATGTTGTGAGAAAAAAATCGGGTCACAATAAACAAAATATAGTATTATTGCTTAAATTCAGCTAAACTAGCATTATGCCTATCATATTGCTAGTTTATACGAGTATTACATATTAGTCATCTCCTTTTGAAGCCCAATTCATCTACAAGCTTCCTGGAACATCGAAATACAAATTTCGCTCTCGTACAATAATCTATTTATTATAAATTACGAAAGCATTGTCAAAATGATTAACATTATGTTTCGCAAAAGTTTTTCTTCAAGCAACCGTGATATTTGTCGAAACACTCGAACCAACAGATATTATCGGGAGTTTTAACAACAAATGCGTATCATAACGGACGGTCCTCGCGCGTTTTATAACTCTGCGGTACCATCGTTCGCAATACTTAGCAAAGTTGCGAAAGCCGATTAAAGCAGGCGTGCGTGCACTTCATTTCCCCGATCAAAACTCTATTTCTAATATTTACCCTAAATATTAATAGCTGGGGGGATGTTGGCGCGCTCGAACTATATACCAGCACTAAACTAGAGCATTGTTGACCGGCACGTATAATATATAGACGCGTGCGATCGTCGTGTCATTCAAACGATCTGCGCCCGCGCCATCATCGCGTCTCGCAGTCGCGATAATCGCGCGCTCGCGCCCATCACCCGATTTCAGATATAAACGCCCCGGCTCAATCACACGCCCGTTTAATGCGGATTTAATCTAGGCACGCGTGTGCATTCGCACTCTCGTCGTCCCGTCCCCTGTCGTGCCCAGCTAGGTTTTACTGTCATTACAGCTGTTGTCGCTATAAAATCAAATAGAATCCAGATTCGCAACCAGTGGAGCACGCCCGAGTATACGGCGCCGAGTTTCATGGACTGTTTGATTAACGTTTTCCGATTTATCCCATCATTTTTTAAATTAATTTTGCATTTTTAATTATGATTTTGTTACCGTTAACAAGAATGACTCTTGTTCTAGCGAAAGAAATATATGTTTTATTATGGTTTTAGTGTTGATTTTTATTTGCATTCGAGCGGGGACATCAATACATTGTTTCTGTTATCAAATATGCATGTTTAATGGATGTAGATTCAATAATTTCAATTAAATTCAATTATTCGTTGCAGTATAAATGAATATTTATAAATAGACAAAGTACTATTGAATATTTGAATATTATTATAATTTTATCTCCATTTAGTATGTATCCATTCAGCATAAAGCAATCATCAAATCCAATAAGTGCCTAAAATAAAATCTTGCACTCGAAATGCAGTTTAAAGCTTATCTTCTCCTCCTCCTTACATCTATGAACCACAAACCGTTGTAAAATAATGAATAAAACTTATTTACTTAACTTAATTTAAGACATGCAGATATATGTCCAATTCTCCTGGAAATGCTCACTAACTCAGTCATAAAAACAACGAAAAAAAAAATTGAGGCACATCTCTGTAATACATTTTTTCTTGTTCTATAGACCACACAATACACAAAAAAAATTTGGATCACAAGAAAACAGAGTTGTGACAAAGTTTTAACCGCACATTATTTTTTCTTTCGAAATTTAAAATGGGAAAATAGATGACAAACTGTCATTGATGACTAATCAATATTAAGCTGTTAAACATGCTAACAAATTTTTCAAGAAAAGAGTTTTAATTTGATATTAAAGCTACGTGCATTTAAAAATCGCGAAAATGACAAAAATAAGTGATTTCTAGCAAATATACGTAATTAAGGTTTTTATAATTTTTTATGATTTTTAAATGCACGTTTAGCTTTGCACAGAACCGGCTGATTTGAATGATCTTTAGCTTAAGTTAGTCCTCTTCTTGCACTTTAATCGCCTTTTTTGTGGAATACTTGTTGGTACCTTTAAGAGCTTGCTATATTGGTTAATCACCAGTGACTATACTTTTCGTCCATTTTTCCCATGTTAAATTCCCATAAGAAAAATTGATGTGCGGTTAAAACTGTGTCACAAAACCATTTTCCTGTATTCTAAAGTTTTTTCCGGTATTGTGTACTCTATAGAATAAATAAAACTTATAGCAGAAGTGTGCCTCAAATTTTTTTTCGTCGTTTTAATAACCGAATTTTCAGGAGAATTGAACATATTCCGCACAGATGTTCCCCCACCTAATTATAAATTTAATTAATAAATTCTCAAAGTTCGCATATTATCCATTCATAAAAGCCACGTCACTTCGGTGCAGTTAATTTTCTAAAAAGCCTAATTTTAAAGTCATTCGGCAAATTTTTATTGAGTGTTCTACATCCATTGAGAGACAGAGTGAGAGAGAGGGAGAGAGATTTAAAAAGTTTCAATCGCAAAAGTTGGTGCGTTCGCGGCAGTCATGGGACCGAACTAACTTCGCTCGAAATTTTTAAGTTGACAATGACGCGTCGCAAGGATAGTCACTTAAAACTATTATTAATGATAATTTCGCGCTCGCTGGGCAAAATTCCCATTCCCCCGAGATGCGCGAGAGGCGTCCCCACGCGCAAGCGCGAGAGCGCGGAAACAATGGATTAAATAGCGCATCGCGTGGCTGGCTGCGTCTGTCTGCGCGTTTGCTGCTGCTGCCGTTGCACGCATGGAAATCGCTGTCAGACGAGCCAGCGGTGAGTCAGCCATTTTTAGAATATTTTCAGCATCCCCGGGCGCTGTCACATTAAGTGGCATAATTGGATATGGAGCGTTTTTCTCTTTCTTTCTCTTGCCCGGCTTTTTTTCGCTCTCTTTCTCGCCGAGGAAGGATCTGGGAAATGCAAAATCTCCTCGCGTTGTGGGACACAGGCGCGTACACGCTCGCGTCCCCTGCGATAACGCTCGCGCGCGGTTTTAGCAGTGCGCAATTTTTCCCGCCGCGAGGCAGAGAAAAATCGAGCGAGAAAAAATGCCCCGGTCATTCGTATTGCGGAAGGAAAATTGCGGCGCCCGCCCTGCAGCCTTTGCTGCTTGTTCTCGCTTACAGCTCTACGCGCGCATACGTGTGTATGGGCGTATACCTTTTTTTCGACGAACGAATGGTTTTGTAAAAGTTTTTAATAGGAGAACGCGCCGAGATTCTATTTCGCGCTTAAAATCGTGATGAAGTTGCAAACGAAATGCGCTGTTTGAAATAAAAATCAAATAAACGTGGAATTCAAATAAATTTTCACACTTGAGCAAATATTAACCTATTAGTTTTCTTTATGAAACCTTTTTAGTAAATAAAAATATTTGAAGAGTAAACAGGATATTTATTATTGAACGAGGACACAATTTTTTTGCAACAAAAAAAATTGTAAAAATTAAGATTAGCTTGAATAGTAGAATAAAAATAAAGCTACTGCTTTTGAAACGGGGTTTCATAATAAATACACGTTATTGCTGTGATGTATTTTTTGTGAAAATTTAAAAGAATTGTTTTATGTATATGTTAGTAGAAAATGACATTAGCTTTACACACATTATTTGCTTTTTTTTGTTTTTTATTCTACGTACAATTATAATATTATGTTCTTTTAATAACATTCCAGAATTTATTTAAAACAAGCTTAATAAAATGAGTATGAAATGTCCATGTATTTGACACAAGAATTGTCTCAAACATAATGTTTTGAATTTTTGTAACATTTAAATTAATATTTCATAAATTCAAAAATTGTTATTATTTTCGATAATGACAGAAGAGGTCAGTACATGTAATTACTCAACATATATATGAAAATCAGAGTTGCATTAACGTTTGTGAATTATTTGAGAATACTCCGAGCAGTATAATATAAATACAGCTAACGATGAACTAATACAAAATACATATTTTAAGACATGAAATATAATATTTATATATTAAATGAGAAACGATAAACAATTCTTCAATTTTAATGGTGAACTTTTTCGTATATGAATGTTTATACGGCCACGGTCTGTACATTTAAAGTTGAAAACATGTCATCGTGCAGACTCCAGAAAATATTGTTTAGATTTCAAGATATTTTTCACCAAATTATCGTACCTAGTAATTACAGTGAACGAAAATGAGACTTTAACGAACACCACACAAACACTATACTTCACGTGCATTATCGATAACAATCATACAAAAGCGTAAGCTATAAATAATAATACACATTTACACAAAATCTGTTGCTAAAAATGTGTCGGTGTGGGAATTCTTCAAATAAAAAATTTTTAGCACAGTGAACACATCCACCGTTAATCATAAATTAACCCTATATTTTTAGTAACCTGAGTCGTCCGAAAACCTGTTGCGAAACTTTCAAACCGTTCCCCGCCCCTAAATTAGTATTTCCCCTCGCAATATCGACTTGAAAAGTCAAATCGCAAAAACGACAATTAAGCATATAGCGGCCAAAGTCGCGGCTATTGTATCGCTCACACAAGAAGTTAACAAGCAACGGTTCGACACAATTGCCTGGCCGGCCATTATACGCAACTCGAAAGCGGAAATCAAAGTTCTCAAGAAATTCAATACTGTCGGCCGGCCATTGTAAAAAACGCCAAACAAGCCTTATTAAAAGCCATTGAATCGAGCCGAGCTCGACGTCCCTGTTCATACACACACACACACACATGCATACAGGTCGACGAGACGACCCTCCGTTCCAATACATCTCCCGCGGTGCGCGCTGGCAAAAAATAAAATCCGCACCAGTATAGCGAAGCAGGACCGCGAAAGGGGTGAAACCGCCGAGCGCGCGCGCGCGTATATGCAGAAGCCAGGGGGCGCACACATAGTTACGCGGGCGCGCACAAACGTGCTGCTCTCGCAGTTGCCTGCAGTCATTCGGCAAATATTTGCTTATGAATTACTCGAGGCCGCTAATGGAGCCGCGTTTATCGCGTACAATGCCACCGTGCGTTCTCTCTCTCTCTCGTCGACGTAGAGTTAGAGGGAGAGATATGATCGATACGACACTCGAGACTCCACACTCGCGAGAGAGAGAGAGCGGCGCTGCTTGACGTTTCCTCGCCCTTGGCGCCTGTATTTGCGCTCCGTCGGCGGCCGGTGCGGCGAAATCGAGGGGGATGATCTGAATAAAAGAGTGCCGCACGCGAGGCTCCATTATGAATGCGCGTCGGCGAATTAAAACTCGTTTTCGCTCCCGTCGAGATGCGCGGGGGGAAGGCGACAGATTACGTTGGACTCGTCTCTCTCTCTCTACCGCCAGCGAAATATGGGTTAGC
>UXGD01006856.1:0-11865 GCA_900474315.1 Torymus auratus
GATAAAAAAATTTATGCATATAATATATCATCTTACAACCCAAATCCAGGTATTTAAAAATCATTCAAGTTATAATCCCAGCAAAATAAACATTACAATACTCAGCTTTTATTAAATCAATTTTTGTAAACAGTTGCAGAGTATTATGGACATGGATCAGATGATAAAGTGTTACAATTCTTCGTTAAAGCATGTCTAAGTCCTGATGGAAAGTATCTTGTTAGTGGTTCCAACGATGAAACAGCTTATATTTGGCGAACAAATAGTCCTGGGACAGCATTAATTAAACTTTCTGGACATAGACATGAAGTAACTTGCGTTGCTTGGTGTGGTGTTGGTGAATCAAAGGTAAATTATAAAAAAAATAAAGCTAAACCATTTTTCAGTTGCTAGTTCTGGTTAATTAGGCGCGACCGCTTCTCGGTTTCTTAACTAATTTTTCATTAATTAAGTTTTTAATTATGGTTAAACATAAATATTAAAATAGGTCTGAACTTTGCATCGTTAGAGTGCAGCGAAATAATTTTTTTACAATTAGAGATATTAAGAAATCGAAATTTTATCTAAATCTTTGTTATACAGTTATTTAGTACTATGAAACAATAAATCTAGACGCAAAATTAATATTTAATTTTCATAAACTTGAACTAAAGTCAAATGTTTTTTTTTTTATTTCGTTGAACTACAACGTTGTAAACTTCAGACCCATATATTAAAAACAATATTAATAATACTAAATGATGAAGTATACTTGGAATTTATTTAACACTAGACTTTTTATTTAAATATTTGACAAAATTTAACACAACTACTTTATTTCAGATCGTTACATGTACAGATGATTGTTATCATAGGATATGGCGAATTAGGCCAGAAATAGATGATGACGATAAAAATTTGAATATTTTTGGATATGCAGAACGCTATCAACGTCTAGTAAATGTATCACCGAGTAAGTGTAATAAAAGTAGCATACTACTACCTAATTAACTGTTTGATCCCAATAATATATTTAACGATAGAAAATTACGCATAATTTTCAAATTTTTTTTTATGAAAAACTTCATTTTATTTTCCAGGCTGCCTGTCAGTATCAAGCACATCGCGATCAATGTCAACAGATTCGTGCCTTAGGAACAGTAGCACATCTAAAAGGCCTTACTCACAAATATCTAATACTGATCTTCAATCAGCAGAGAAACTTAAATCTATTCTCTCTCCAATTCAAGAAACTCTTGAATCATCCCCTAAACGCCCATGTCTTGAGAAACACTTTATTATCCAACCTTCTCCCAGACGATCAAGTCTAGACAGCCGTGCTGCAAGAAAGTTAGACTTCAGCGACAGTAGTCGCCAAGAGAAGCCAGTAGCAGTAATAGAAAGTAGTCCGGGTAAGAGCAGCGACTGCGATTCCAACGACGCGATACCGAGCTGTTCAAGCGAGCGCATTCCAACGACGGGTTTGTTCTCGCCAACTTCTGGATTACCGAACTTTGTCATCGACGGAACAGCGCCTCATCTTGCCAACTCGCCCCAAAAATTGAAGGAAAACGTAGACTGGCTTACGAAAATACGGAAGCAAAAAACTGCTGAGTTGAAGATTAATAGCAAATCTACTGAAGACTCACCGAGTCCGAAGAACCGTAAAACACCTACTAGTAAAACACCTACTAGTAGGGCAAAAAGATCAAAGTCTAGAGAAATTAGAAAAACGCCAAAGGGTTCATCGTTCATCGAAAGGGTTTTTCGTAAAAATGTGCTATAATTAACTTCGAGTTTCAGCATTATAACACATGTTTCCATAAAGCGTGTACTTGTATTATATTCATTGTAAATATCATAATTCCCATAAATATTTTCTATTTTGTTAGATGTTAGCTTTAACCATTTTTATAAACTGACTGATACGTAATAAGAATATGGAATTTCTTAAATGCCATCTGTACTTTAGACAACGTTAAAGGAAATTACTAATGATTCCACAATAAAGCTCATAGAAATTTTATGTGGATATTAAATTATAAATTATGTCAATATTCTTATGTATATACACATATTTTTAATATATTCATAATAATCAAATTATTAAAATTTCAATGTATTTTCATATTATAGAGCAATAAACAGTATTGTATATATTTATATCAATATATTTTTATTACCTGCACCTTTCGACTTTTTATCAAATTTAAAAATGATTTAAAAATGAATCATAAAATTAAGAGTGAAATTGGGAATAATTCAATTATAATGGCGATATTCAATAATAACCCCCCTACAAACCACTCTATTACACCTTCCATAAACCGATAAAGTTTGCGTACACGCGCGCGCGCCTGCCACGTTAAAATCACTGCGCCGGAAAAGCCAAAAGATCGGCCACCCGACAATCACCCATAAGTATAGTGTGTATCGATTTCCCCCAGGAGGACGCGTCTCTCTCTCTCTCTCTCTCTCTCTCTTCCTCTCGGGGGCATTTAGTGGCGCACAAAAGGACACGCGCCTAATTTCGTCAGCTGCCGATGATAAATTTCGGAAGAGCGCGCGCACGCGCACGCTGAGGTCGGGAGGCGAATGGGCGCGCGAGCGCTGAATTATTGCAGAGGGACGGGTAAAGAGGAAGATGGAGCGGTCGCCGCGGGTTGCGGCCAAAGTATAGTCGCTTTTGTTCGGACGATTCGAGAAAGCGGGAGGTATGTAGGAAGGAAGAAAAGTCATGTGTGGAAGGTTCGAGGGATGATGGCCGTTTTGTAGTGTGGTTTTGTCTAAAATTTGGACCATTTTCGGTTGAATTGAATGGCGGTTTATTGGTTTGTAATTGTGGAGTAATCATTTGTAAATATCAATGTATTATATAATTGTGAAATAGTAAAATAATGTAAAATTTCAGCAAATCGAACTGAAAAACAAGCTAGAAAAAAGGGCACTAACTAAATGATTACGGATTGGATAACATTTTTTCTACTTGAATGTTTCCAAAAAATAGACTACACGTTTATTTAAAAAAATCATTATTTACCTATATGAGGAAATAAATAAAAAATATATTTGTGATACATCTCTGGGACAAGTTGTTCGTTGTTCTATGGGATATATAAAACACGAAAAAAGTAGTGTATCAACAAAATCAATTTCGGAACATTGTTTTTTCAGTCATTTTTAATGTGCATAAAAAACGGAAAAATGCATCAAAAATATAGAGCTTTATTCAGTACAAGTCTGGTTTCAATAAATAATTGGTAGTTAAGAAAGAAGTTTCTCGGGGGTCGAGTTTACAGGTGCGGCGGTAGACTGCTAGTCTGCCTACGTAACACGTGAAAACGTAAAATATAAATAAAAAAGCATATCTACAAAAGAATTATGCGCCAGACATGTGGCGTGCGAAATTAACATTTTATACGCCAGAGTTATGTGGTTGATTTAATAAATCTTTTGAACTGTAAAGTTAATGCCTTTTTAGTTATAGAAGATAGCATAACAGCAATAGATGCAACAATACCCGAAAAATTAGAAACAATTCAAAGAACGCTCAATGTGCATCAACTTGTATGGTCTGACTTCCTTAAAGATAAATTATCTTTTCGTAATCTATCTTGCTCATGCTGCTACTTAACTTTCAATTGTAATCAATATACCAAATGATATAATTTATAATGATGATATAATAATTTTAAAGTTATAATGATTGGGTTATCGTAATTTATGATAAATGGTACCCAAGTATAAAGCAAAAAATATGTAGAAAACGATTTAATAATAATTATGTTTATGATTAGGAATAAACGAAGTGCGACGTACATACAAATTGTTTATCCAACACAAATTCTCTGTAAAACCACTGCTCCACAACAAGATGCTAAGAGGAAACATATATTCAGTATAAAGGATAGAGAAAATAATGAAATTACAATCATGTCCGAAAATCGTATTAAATACAACGTTTAGAACGAATATAACATATGAAATAAACCGAAGCCACACAAAAAAGTCCTTTCCAAGAGCTCGATATATGATGGACAGCTGCATCAAACTATATAACTACCCAACTACAACAGATCACCTCGGACAATTTAACCTTCTGCGCGATAGACATCAAAGCGCACGGACATCACGGAAGTCACAGAGCCTCTCTCTCTCTTTCTCTCCACACACGGGCGCACAGCGTGCAAAATCACCCAAAATATTTGTACCGCAGGCCTCATTGTGTCCACTCCGGTGGTCGTCCGAGCGGCTTAAATACTTTACAATAGCCGGGCGAGCGTCCGCGTCAACGTCGCTACCGGGCTTTTTTCCTTCCTCTCGCAGGGCAAAAGTTTTTCTAGCGTCGGTGACGTGGCGGTGCTACTTTCTTGTTCGGATCGAATGGGGAGGAAGCGAAGGAGAATAAGGAGGAGGCGAGAGGAAGAAAGTTCGACGGGTGCATTTGACGCGTCGCGGGTGGACTGCGTTGTATTGGATTTTCGTGGTATTTTTCGGTGACTTGAGGGGACAGCTAGACACGAGGAGAAAAAAGAAGGGAATTGCTTTGTGAAATTTGTTTGCATTTGAATTGTATTAAAATAATCTTTATGTTATAAAACTGTTTGTGCAAAATTGTTTCGTAATAACGATTAACAAAAGAACGTCATAAACCTGTTTGTATATATGACGCATGTATAATTTATGTTATCTTTTGGCAAGGAGATCGACAAAATTCAATCAGTTAAAAAATGCAAATTTTAAATTAACATCTAATTATAAATGCGATCATAATGCATTGCGGCGAGTCGTATGATTTTAATGATTCAACCAATTGACTTGTCCAATACATTGCCACCCCCAGTCGTTAACATCTTCTTACAATGTGAATCAATGTCAAACAGCAGCCAGAAAGCGACTTTATAAATACCCGAACTTTATATTATAAATGCCGATGTTATTGATATGCATCCAATAATATAATCAAAAGATCGATTGAAATTCAATGTACTACACAAATCTATTACAATCAAGTCTTTTTATTTTTAAACAAAATTATACCGTAACTTTTCGTTTCGATAATCACGAGCACTTGCGTTCTTTTAGTACCTGTACTGGCTACTTAACAGAAAATATACTGTATAATTATTTCACGCTTTACGAGACAGTAAACTTCTGCAGCTGCTGCTACAGTGGTATCTAATACTAGCCTAAGTACATGCAGCAAATAATTCCACGAAGTGCCACAAAATATTTATTTACATAACGCCTGATAATTTTAGTGCTACCATAATAGAACCACGAGTTAGTAAAGCGATAATGTTTTTTACTACGAAATTCAGAATGCTAATTCCAGAGCACAGCTTAGAATTATATATTTCCTGTTTATTCAATAGACGTCAAACAAAATGCAACGTGAAAGGAGCTTTTCTTTTTCAAAATTTAGTCGACAACGTTGGGTGTTTGGCAAACGTGTCATTAAGTTTTGATAGATTAATTCATAAAAAAAGGAAAAAAATATTATTGATGTGGGAAAGACTGGCTATTAATAACATCTGAAAATTCGTCCCGCAAAAAAGTAGGTGAGCAAACAATTATAGAATTAACGTAACACCACTAGATGTGCTGATTTTCGCAATCCAATGATACACATGACTTATCTAATCGTAGTTTAATTGTCTTAAGATTAGCACGTGATTGTCCTCATCAAGAAACAAAAAATGAAATTCTTTGATATATTTTTTCTGGTAGTTTCGCTTTTTCAAAGTAAGTAGATTTTAATGTTTTACAATCTATAGATCCACATGTAAATACAATATTCAAAAAACCTATTTTTACAAAATAATTTTTATTGGTATAAATTATAAAATTAAATAGCATAGCTTGAATTTATTTTAGATTCATAAAGTGAAAGTGTACCAAAATATTTTGTCTTTTATTTTTCCATAGGTAATTTTGCAGGCAACAAAGTTGATTCAAAGCATGATGGAGCAATTAAGACTGATGTGTACAAATATAGCGCAGAAGTTAAAGCTGAAGTTTACCAACCCATTCAATATGAATCAAGTTCCAAAATTAATGGCGACCTATTGATGCAATGTGAAACAGCCGCTGATCTCTCGAAATCATGTATCATGATACTTGATAATATAATCGTGTCGGCACATAATGGACGTTCTGAAGACAAATACCCTGAAAAACATATTTTTAATGAAACAAACGAAGACATTAGAAAACCATTTTTAGTTGCTTACAATATATATGGACAGGTAAAAAAAAATTTCTCATTTAGGATTAAATAAGATATTGATATATTGCATAAAAAAGTTTAAAGGTGCAAAATTTATTAACGATGATTCGAGTTGGTCGAAAAATGTTAAATTGTCAATTGCTTCAGCACTCCAGTATAATTCAACCCTAGGAAAAACTGATGAACATTATTTTTCTTTTTTTAATAACGAAGTAAGTAAAATCCGGATTTTTCAGCAAAAATAAATAAAATTAAATAATCGCAACATTTTTCGATAGAATACTATTCACGGAAACTGTAGAGTTTCCAATGACGTCAAAACTACACTCAATGCAGATAAAGAAAAAGTCGTTACTATTAATAAAAACTATATACCGAAATTCTGTGGAGAATATCCGAGAGAATCCTTCGATACAAACTTTGATAAATGCTTTAGACAAATAGCAGTGCGTATTTATAAGTTTTCAATTTATTATTAATAAATAAATAAAATTATTGTTGATAACAATTATTACTTATTTATTATTTTACAGGATGATAATATCTCATCAGCGAGAAAACAAATTGAAATTCAAGTAAAAGATGATTCCGAAAAATTAATGAGATATGAAGGAGAAGAAATTGAAACGTATATGCCTTATCTTCACAAATCAGATGCATTAATAGTTCGTACAAAGTAAATATGATTAAAACATTTTTTTTGTATTTTACTTCTGTATTTTAATTTCTCAACATAGTATATGCACATAATTGTGTGTTTACAGGCAAACACTTAATTATGAAGAAACTGTAGAAAGCCAAGAATTATTGAAATCTTCTTTTGATAATGGTGAATCAATAGGAGACGCAACATATAAAAATCCCACAACTTACATTACCGCCGGAGGAAGAGACGATTTGACTCAAGGGCGCCGAAACTTTGGTAAAGCAGATCCTACAAAAGTAATAGAAATGTTAGAACAATCGTATGACTATTTAAATAGCGATCGATTTGAGAAAAAGAACTCAAACGCTGCCGGAGGTGACAGTATCGAGAGAATAGCAGAATATTTAGTAATATTTGATAATGAATCGTTTAAAAAATTATGGGTAGAGTTAAGTAGCATGGAACCATCAGAAAAAACAGAATTTATGAAGTAAGTAGTTTACAGCTCGATTAAAAATGATCGAAAACTATGATTTGAATGCAAAAATTTACGATTGTATTTTTTAGAAAAATATTTGTAGATATAGTCTCTCACGTTGGTACCGAAGCAAGTGCCACACTAATACGCGATGTAGTTCAAACGGGTAACATTACGGGTGCAGCTGCGACAGACATTCTTGCTCAATTTCCGCAGTATGTTCAAGAACCGCAAGAAAAATTACTACATGATATGACAGTACTGCTGAATTTAGATGAAAACGTCTCGCATGATGTCAAGAAAGCGGCTATTCTCAGTTTTGCCACTCTGATATATAGAACGTATGAAAATTATACGCAAGGTAATATTCCTCAAGGTTTGGAGGAGCATCTGCAATACTTCAATGACAAGCTGAAAGGTAAACCAGCAAAAGTATTTTTTTTTTTTTTTTACAACGCTACTTTACGCTAAAAATATAAATCTGATGATTTTAATGAATGGATTCATGTTTTGCAGAGTCTATTGACAACAATGATAATGAAATGATTCTTGTCTATATAATGGCATTCCAAAATATAAGAGTCGGACACATCGAGCGATTTCTCTGGCCGATCTTGCGAAAAGACGTCAAAATCCAAATGGACTGTGACAGGATTCGAGTCGCAATAGCCTTAGTCATTTTTATGGGGATCCAACATGACCACGAACTGGTTCACAACGTGTACTTTCCAATCATTATAGATGAGAACGAATATCTACCACTACGTGCAGTTTCCCTGCTACGACTAATATACGCTACTCAAGTGGACAGCCAAAGACGTCCTATGGAAACGTACTGGCAATATGTCAATGAAACCAATCCAGCTATGAGAAATCTTTACTATTCTATCTTCACGAGCTACGCAAATTTTGGCACGCCTTGCCGACAAAGCATACGAGAAGATTATGAGAAGATTGTTAGATTTGCCGAGCTCGAGGCGTTTAACTTTAGTATGCCATCTTTACGATTTGTGGACAATGCTATCAATAAATATGCATTTGCCGAGGCGATGGTAGAGTATATTTTGAAGACTAATGAAAATACTGGGCTTGCTGATATTGGCACATACTTTTGGAACATTGCAGACAGCAGAAAACCTGGTCCTTTCATTCAGGTAAAGTTTTGGAACATTTATCAGATATTCACAAAAATAGAATGTCAGATTGTATTGTTTTAATTTTATAGCTACATTGGATGTTTGAAAGACTAGATGAAGTAATGTTAGATGGGTTCAAATATTTCTTGAAAGACACGGACGTACAACCAACATTAGAAAAATATCAATTAGATGAATCGTCTGACGCTTCGTTAACAATGATTACCTTTTACGGATTCCAAGTTGCTCAAGTGTATCATTATACCAAAAAGTCCTCAGTGGAAGAGAAGGAACGATTTTGGAGAGAAATAGAAGAGAGATTGAATTCTCCAACAATTTTCTTCAGTGAGTTCAAAGAGTCAAGTGCAGGAAGCGATTTAGGGGTTCCAGACTTCTTTGGACATTACGAGCCAAATTTATTGTCCAAAAATGGTAAGTAAAAATCCAACATAGTTGATAAGTTATTTAACTAATAACATTATGCTTATATTTACAAACTGTTAAAGTTGACATCGAGGCAACTGCAGAAGGATCAACTGTTAACATGAAATTAAAAATCCTACTGAACATGTGGAGCCATGGCACGTACGATCTGTCGATTTACAATTCCATCGCGGACATTTTTCACACGGTTCGTCGATCTACCGCAATCGATGCCACCTTACCAATGACAATTGACGCCTCGTACGACTTGGAAACAAAGACTCTCAAAGTCTTCGCCCCGAAAACATCTGAAGAAAAAATTCTGATGCCCAAATTGTTGACCTACTCTAAAACGTACACCATCATGAATGGCGATAACGATAATTTCACGGACTTTGACTCTATCGTGACTGTGACCAAGGGTGAAGCTGCTCGAGAAAGCTATCAGACTACTTTCAAGTCGAATCAAACGAGAATAAAGTACAACATGGACATTTACGACTGCGAGACAGGATTTAATCCGGAGCTTGATAAAGAAGAGTGGCGGGAAGCCATATCTAATCCGGACAGATACAATCCGTAATAACATTTGTTTGCTTTAGATTAAGGCTTTGATGAGATAGGTAAATTTCACTGCTGTGATCAATGATGTGACGGGCGACGAGTATTTTTTTATATTTGTATGGTTTGATACGTGTGGAATTGAAATAATTTGAATGTGAAATCATGATATCGTTCGGTGGCTTCGAGTAGTGAAATTTTCCTCAAATAACTCTTTTATTAGGAATACCTAAATGAATGTTTTTATTGATTGTTTTTAGACTTGGGCCTGTATTTCAAGAATTTTGGGCAGCAAAACATAAGTTAGCTGTTGACATGATGTCTCCTAGACCAGGAATTTGCGGAGTTTTGCGAGAATATCATCCAATCGATGATTGCAAATCAACCTTTGTGGAGTTCAAATTGGGTGAAAAATGATTGAACAAACGTTTTGTATTATCTACGTATTCTTCTCTATGAATTACACACTATAATTAAACAATCATAAATGGTTCTCAATTAATGATTTTTAAGCTATATTTATTCCTCGTAAAATATTTCACTGTGTAAGTATGACTGTTCCGATGCAATAATTATGTAATACTTAATATGAATCACACTACATAAACCAAAAATAATCCTGCTATTTTTGCTTTCACTTAATAAAATGAAATATAGATCGTAGTTATTCATCGCGAGATACATTAACGCGTTATCTATAGAAAGTAATTTAATCTGCTATTTTGGCAATAATTATCACGAAGCAAACATCACAAGCATTTTAAAGGCATTATAACTATCGATTAGTCAGAGAATTCGGCGCTCAATTTAGTATCGGTATATAAAGGCTACATTTATAAAAATCTATATCGCTGCATATTTCAATCGATCTCATGACTTAATGAATCATCTACCGAATAAAACATTCCAAGGTGATGATTCACAGATTGGTGCATTCGCGACACTGTACCAGCCAATAACCCCTTCAAGGTCGAACAACGTGGGCTTAAAAATAATTCAAGTCAAAATATAAGTATAAATAAATGTATACATTATTATTTATTGAAGAAAAATAATCAGTTCAAAGGCAGCCTTTCATTAGTAAAAAGTAGTTCAAATAATAATAAAGCTCCTCTTCAACTATTCAATAACTATTTTCCTTAAAAAAAGTCCACTTTAATTATTATATAAACTTTCACATAATCGCGATACTTTAAAAGTATATACGCAAACCGAAAGCACATCGCAAACTCTGACGTGAAAGAAAAGGGGACCAACTCCAACAACTAAATGCAATCATGAAAGTCCCGTCAGCGCGCGGCGCCCAGCAGGGGGGTAGGTAGGTACCGACACGAATTGGATAAAGAGAAGATGGCGAAGGAGAAGCGCCGACTACGACGACGTGAAGTAGGGTACGTGCGCGGCGTGGCGAAAAAACTCATAAGTTTCAATTTGGCGCGGGGATCAGCGGGCGCTAACTGAGCGCCGAGCTTGTACGACAAAGAGAGAGAGACGAGGTAAAGACCTTTAGAGCGCCTTATATTGATTTTCCCCCGCGGGGCTGCTACTTTGCCGCGTCAATTTCGAAGGAGTAGCTCCTTTTAATTAAGCACGCAGAGAGAGAGAAAGAGAGAGGGGCGGCGAAGGTATAGGAGGGTTAAAAATAAAGCTCTTACGGAGACGTAGTTTATTGGCTGCGCGCGCGAGATTAAAGGGAGTTTGGGAAATGTTGGGAAGTTTGATAAGGCATTTAGAGGAGGCTTGTAAAAGGTTATGGCACACAAGGCGATTGTGTTGTCGAGAATATGAGCTATTCTCAAATTTATTTCCTTTTTTCGTCTCAAAAAAATAAAAAATAAAATTTTTTTCAAGACACTCATGGGACAAGGTTTTTCTTGTTTTTTGAGCTTTACTTGATAAGAAAAACATATATGCACGCTAAAATTAAAGGTATCATTTTTTTGCGTCAGATTCTAGTTTTTGAGAAAAGTCAGCTATTTTTTCTAAAATCTGTCAACTTAAAAGTTCAAAAAAGAAATTTAAACTTCAAAGAAAGAGCTTCAATTCCTTGTTTTTAAATTAAAAAATGTTAATTCCATCAAAAGTTACAAAGGTTTGGAGTTGAACATCAAAAAGGCATAAAAACGCAAAAATCGCAAAAGTCGATAGCGCCGCCTTTGAGAGTATTTTCATGCGTTTTCGACGTTCAACTTGAAAGTCTTGCAACTTTTGAAGGAATCAACATTTTTTAATTTAAAAAAAAAAGAATTAAAGCTCTTTCTTCGAAGTTCAAATTTCTTTTTTGAACTTGTAAGTTGACAGATTTTAGAAAAAATGGCAGACTTTTGAAGAGAAGGACTTTTTTGACTATTTTCTCAAAAACTAGAATCTGTCGCATAAAAATGATACCATTAAATTTAGCGTGCACATATTT